>VZRS01010044.1:10815-27844 GCA_013398055.1 Ifrita kowaldi | reverse complement strand
GCCGGGAGGGGGGGACGGACCGCGGGGGCTGCGCTGCTGCACAGCGAAAATCGCCTCGTGTTGATTAGTTTGGGCTTTTTTTTCCTCTTTTAAAGCCAAACTCGGGTTTTGATCCTGCAGAGCTGCGGCGGGGTCCGGTGCGGGGCGGCGGGGCCCCGGGATCGAGCGCCCTGGATCTCCCATCCGTCTGTCTCTCCATCCCTCCCCTCCTGCTGCAGCAGCTCCGGCTGCTACAACTGTCCAAATCACAACCTTCAGCCAAACAAGCCAAACCCTCCTTCCTTAGCTGTGTAACCTGCTCCTGCTGCTGCTGTTTCCCTGCCAGAGCCTGGGAATCCTTCCCCCAGCAGTGCTAGTGGCTGCGAGCGCTGCGGTGGCGGTGGAAGGATGGCCTGGGATGTTGTGCTGGGAATGTTGGGCTTGGGAAGTCAGCCCAGGCTGGGGGCTGCGTTTCTGGGGGACGGAAGGAAGCTCCAGCAGTGATTCCGAGCCGTGTCTGGCTCCCTGTGCTGTCTGGCGCGGTGGGTTTGTGCAGACGGGCTGTGGGCTCAGCGAGGAGCGTGGCAGACACCCCGAGGCTGCGAGGCTGAATCCAAAGCGGTGTCAGCTTGGTAGGTTCTCTTGTGCTGCTTGTCTCACTTGAGTGGTGAAAATACAAACGTGGATGTTGGTGTTTTAATCCTCTAGGAAGGTGTCCCTGTCCGTGGCAGGGGAGTGGAACGAGAGGAGCTTTAAGGTCCTTTCCCACCCAAACCATTCAGGGATTCTGTGATTTGGATCCTGTTTATTCTTGTCGCTTGGAATACAAATGCTCTGTCACCCTCCGTGTTGTGGAGCAGATGCTGGCTGTATTTCAGGAGACGGAAACAATCCTGGATATTAGAAATGGTTGAGCTCTATAAAATAGTAAGTCTTTAAAGGGCCAACCCCCCTGAGACAGGAATTCTCTGTAAAGGTTATGCCAAAGCTGTTTTCCTCCCGACATAAAGTTCATCAGCTGATTTCCTCTCAGCTCCAGCTGCTGACACATAGCCTGAAGCAGATCCCAGAGCTCCAGCTCCATGTCAGGTGTGAATATAAACTCTTCCAGCTCTAAGAGAGACCTGAAACCCCTGAAACCTGGGTCCTGGGGTTGGACCACAGCAGGTAACAGTGCAGAAGGTAAATGATGTGTTTATCTACTTGAAATTGTTGAAAACGCTCAAAGAACTTAAGCCAAATAACCTCCCCCCCAGAAAAATGTAGTTGCCTTTCAGTAATTCAGCTACTTCAGTGTAATCCTTTCTGGAATGCTTTAACTCTGCTCAAAAAGGCTGTTGGAGTTTAACACCCCACTTGTAACCATGTCAGAATATTATTTTTACGTGTTGATGCCAAGTCTGTCATGAGCAAATAAGTGGTTTTCTTCAACAATTGTTTTAGATGGGAACAACCAGGTTTATTTTAAGACCATTTGATCTGTTTTAGGCTGAAACAACAAACAGAAACACCCAAGAAAATTATTCTGAGCAGCATGTGAAGGAGTTGAAACTTTGTGGTGCTTTCAGGCAGGGCAGATCTTCAGCAGCTGCTTGGGAAAAGGGATGCTGGAGGGTTTTGTGCTTCTTTTCATCTCTGGGCTTGATGACAACTGAGTTAATTTGGTTGTGAGTCAGGAGTACAAAAATACAGTGCAGAACGCGTGGTGAAGTCTTTCTTAAGTGGAGAAAAGCCTCCATGATACTCTTCAAAACCAGCGCTCTGAAATAATGGCTGTGTCAGCTTGAATTGCTCATCTGGGAGCGCTCCTGGGAGGCAGTCTGGGGTAAAAACTGGCATTTCTGTTCTGATATCAATTCTAGCTCCATGACAGGAGCCAGGCAGGTGTTGGGCTGCTGCCTGTTCACTGGTAAAGAGCATATACCTATATTTGTCTATCTGTCTATATTCTATAGAGGTCTCTGGCATTCTGAGAGTCATGGGTCTTGCTTTCTGCTGGCTCTTTGTGCTCTTCCCAGCTCAGCAGGTCCGCACCAGAAGTCTCCTTTTGTGCCCTTGCAGGGGAACTGCTGCGCTCTCCTTGTGTTGTCACCTTTGTAACTCTACAGCTCACCTGATTTAGCTGTGGCTGCTCAGGAGTAGCTTTGTAGAAACTTCATTTTGCTCGTCTGCTAAAATCATCTAAACTGGGAAAGCTGCCCCGTGATGCCCAAGCCGCCTCCTTGCGTGGATTGGTTCCGTTCCAGGTTGAAGCTTTTTGTTCCATTTGGATTTCCTGCTGCTCACTCTTTAGCTTTAAACCCCAGCCTGTCACGTTGCCTGGGAGGATTTTGGTTTGCAGAGTCGAGCTCCTGAAATCCCCGGTGTCCCTTTGGTGTCCCCAGTCGTGCTGGTGTGTGGGTGGATGCTGTGCCATCCTTTAGAGCTGTTCTGAGGAGTTTGCTCCAGCAGCCAAGTGCGACACCTGTTTGCTGCCCAGTTGGTTTCACGGGGACAGTTTGCTGAATTAAAGCTTCTAATTAGAGCATTTTTCCCAAATGGAGCATTTAAAGCCTCCTGGAGCTTTGCTGCATCGATGAAGACATCAGGTCTTGCTGCCAGGGAAACTTCATGTGCCTTCACTTTGTATTCCCTGCTCTGAACCTGTGAAAAATAACAACTGCTGAGGAATTCTTCAGGAGTTCCTGTGCAGTACCCTCCTGTGGAGTGAGGTGTGTGGGTTTAGGAAGCTCCTAAATCCACAGCAATACGGTTGAACCATTTTACTTGCCCTTGATTGTTCCTCCTAGGTTGTTTTTGACCAAGTTTTTTGGCTGATTCAGTGATGCTGGCGTGGGAAGGTGGTTTGGAGATACAGGACTAGTCTGCTTGACTTGCTAATGGTCCAAACTCTCTCTCTGAACTCCTCTGGCAGGCTGCCACTCAGATTTATCATTATCTATAATTAGCGGCTCTGTACGGGAGAATTTAATCACCTTGAACAGATAAGTGTTTTCAAGGAGATTAGAGAGGATCTTCAGGTGAGTATTAATTCATCGAAGATCGGTGTTGGCTCATGTGACCACGGATGCTCTGAGAGCATTTTGTTCTCTTGGTAGCTCCTTGACCTTTCCAAGAGCTCTGGGATGTGTTGGCTCCTCTGTGGGATGGGCTGGAGCTGGGTACCGGTGGATTGGGTGTCTGGAGAGCCTTCAGCAGTGCTTTGTGTGGGCACGGGGCGTAATAATGAAAGCAGTGACAAATGGAGAGGGGAAAACCATGTCGTGCTGTGCGTGGTGTGGTCATTGTTGGGAAGGGAAAGGCTTCTCCATCAAGCAGCGTTAACTCTCCTCTTAGAGCGGTGATGGGTGCCTGGGGCACTTTAGCTGTCTTGTCTGGGTCATCCTGCAGCTCAGTTCCCTGGAAAAGCCGTGTTTCCCAGAGCAGCTCTTCACCTGCTCTGTTTATCCAGCAGTTAACTCTTGGTTGGCATTGTAAGGACTTGAGCACAACCCAGAGAGGTTTTTCCTGTTTCTTGTGCTGAGACTCCACTGAAAGCTGAGGTGGGGAGTTCGGGAAAACCACTGCTGATGGCAGAGTTGTGGGAGGATTGAGGGAGCCCAGGGGAGACCTCTGGGAGCCTCTGATCCAAGTGTTCCCCCAGCACTGCCAAGGCCACCATGTCCCCAGTGCCACATCCACAGGGCTGTTAAATCCCTTCAGGGATGGGGACTCCACCCCTGCCCTGGGCAGCTGTGCCACCCTGACCACCCTTTCCATGAAGAAGATTTCCCAGTATCCAACCTGAACCTTCCCTGACACAACTTGAGGCCATTCCCTCTCCTCCTGTCCCTGTTCCCTGGGAGCAGAGCCCGACCCCCCAGCTGCCCCCTCCTGTCAGGGAGTTGTGCAGAGCCACAAGGTCCCCCCTGAGCCCCTCCAGCTCCCTCAGCTGCTCCTCATCATACTTCTGCTCCAGCCCCTGAAATCTCCAAGGTCTGAGATTGCGGAGCCTCTCCAGGCCCCTTTTCCAGTGTTGGATTACCCTTGGAGGGGAAAACTTTTCCTTATATTTAGCTTGTACATAATAGAATGAGACAATACACTCTCCTGGAATGATTTTTGTGATACCTTGTCCCTCTGCAGATGAGTCCTGGAGTGTTTGTTTGTCACTCTTTGGGTGCTGGAGCGCGCAGGTTTCCAGGGCAGCTCTGCAGCTCCTGGTGACTTTGAGCTGCTTGTTTTTAAACAGTGATGAATAATTGGTGTTCCCAGTCAGCTTGTTTTCCCATGGCACTCTCTGGATCCATATGGTGCTTTGCTGTTGCTCCTTGTTATTTGCCCATTCCGGAGGCAGCTCCTCGCTGTGCTTTGTCCCTGGGGACACGGTGCTGGCACAGCTCCATGGGGACACTGCATGTCCACGTGACACTTGAGGGGTGCTGTGGGGCTGAGTGAGTGATGCTCTTTGGGCTGCTGGTTCCAGGCTGGATTGCTCTGCTCCCAGTTTAGTGCTGTGGAGATCAGGCTCTCTTGACTCCAAACAGCAACTGCTGCTGACTCTGCAGGAGGGTATGAGACATGGATCTTGTCCTTAAGGGTGCCTCCATCGTGGCTTGGTTAGCAGTGCTGGGTGAGGGGTTTTACAGCTGTTGTCTGGTTCTGTTTGCTGGTTGCAAACTGCAACAAGGGCCATGAACTGTCTTTCTGCCTTATTTCTATCCATATCATCTTCACTTGGCTATATGTGATTGATGTCATCCCTCACCCCATCCCTGCAAGTGTTCCAGGCCAGGCTGGATGGGGCTTGGAGCAGCCTGGGATAGTGGAACATGTCCCTGTCCATGGCAGGGGGTGGAACCTTTAAGATCCCTTCCCACCCAAACCGTTCCGTGATTCTATACTGGCCAAATACTTCATTTGATGGAATTGTAGAAGAAATAACTGGTTTGTCTTGTGCAGAACTAAACTTTGAGGGGGCAGAGCACTCTGGATCCATGTAGAAGCACAGCAGCCTGTGCTGCTGTCTCAAGGTTGGTCTTGTGGGGATCCCTCAGGTAGCTTGTCTCACACTGTAGTTTTCACTCCTGGAGCAGTTTGCAGGGTGTTTATGGGCTCATCTGCCTGGGTCCTTACCTGAGTGAGGTGCCTGTCACCCCTTTCTGGTCCAGCTTCTGTTTCTGGGGCACACACTGGTGTTCTGCTTTGCTGTCCTGGGCAAGGGCAGGGGGTCATGTCTGGTCCTGTGCCTCTCCCACACGGTGCTGGAGCTGCGTCAGCTCTGCCTTTTTCAGCAGAGTTTGGTGTGGACTGGCTCCTGCTCCAGGACATCCATGGCTGTTCTCACCCCTGGAAAACCCTCACCAGCCCTCAGTCCGTCTGCTGTCATATTCCAGGAACAGGATGGCTGTCCTTTGCCTCCTGAGGTGACAGGTGTCACCTGCCTCTTCCTGCAGCTGCCCTGCCTGTCTTTTTCTGGGGAAATATGTATTCGGCTCCAACTTGGCTTGCTTCAATTGCAGGTTTAAGTTGGTGCTTGTGTGTCCTGTCATCCTCTGTACCCACAGTGAATCACCAGGGAAGGAGCTGATCCTTCCTGTCAGGAGTATTGTGAGGAACCTGCTGTGCTTTTCCATGCAGTATCCCTTGTATCCTGCCTCATTTTCCCCTGAAAAGGAGTTTGCAATCAGTGCAATGTGCTCTGAACTCACCTCTGAACGATGATGACATTCATTATCTGTAGGTTGAGTTATGCTGCAGCAGGTCAGACTATTGAGCTTCTCTGTATTTTGTGCTTGTGTATCAATTGTTGTAGCTGGGTAACTCAGCCCGGTAACTTTAGGTACCTGAAGTGTTATCAGTGATATCAGAGCCCTCTGCTCCCTGTAGGTCTGTTCAGCTGATGGCCAACAGCTCAGGTTGTCACCCTGAAATGCGAGTTGTCCCAGCCTGCTGTCAGGATGGCAGGCAGCATCCTGGAGATTTATCCCTAAATAAGACAGTGCTTCCAAACCTGAGCTAATTGGAGGTGTTAAATATCCCTTCAGGTCCTCATACCGTTCCATTATTGTAGCAGTTCCTACAGCACCGTGGCAGGGATCTTTCTACACTTTACATCAGCCTTTGTTTGGTTTCGATCAAAAAGCTTGTTTAATAATTAATGACATAATATTCCCGTGTCTGCCGGCTGTGGGCTGGGCAGGCAGAGCTGAAGCTGGAGGAAAACAGAGCTGGATGTGTGTGTGGTGCTGGGGCAGTGGCTGCTGACTCACAGCCGTGTGTGCAGGGCCAGTGCCGAGCCTTGGGCTGCGAACGGATCAACGCTGGAATTAAACATGCAGATGGGAAGCGTGGGACTGCGTGTCAGTGGAGCTCTGAGATGAAAGCAGAACAAATGGGAACAAATCTCCTCTTTGGTCCCCTTCCAGGCACTTGGGATTCGCTTCCCCCTCTGCAAGCCAGGGCTCCTGGCAGGGCTGTTTTGTACGTGGCCTGTGCTGTCCGCAGGTGATGCTGCTCCTCGCTGTGAGACATCGCTGTGGGGTTGGAGCTGCTCACAGGTCACGTCGTGACACGAGCGCTGATGGAGCTGTTGCTGTGTCAGCACTGTTGACTGTAGCCAAACCCGTTGTCACCTGTGTTTTTCCTGCCCTTCCTTTCACACCAAACTGTGTTAGTATGCACTTTCCTGGCTTTTTTTTAGTTTTTATCTAACTCTTCAAGGCTATTTCTGCTTTGAATCACGACCAGATAGATGTATGTCCCTGCAGTGACTCAGGGGGAGGTGCTTCACTCCCTAAAAATAGTCTTAATTCTCCAAATCTTTCTGGATGAGAGCGCTGTCTGGGCACGCGTGGCTGTTTAAAGCAGCTTCTGCAATGCATGTGGGGGTAAATATGGTGAAGTGGGAGTCAGTGCCTTTCTCTTTTCCTTCTTTAACACAAAGCAGTGATTCTTAATTGGTTATTGATAGCTGGAGCAGGTTTCTTCGAGGAACTTTACAAGAAACAGAGCAGGAATATGTTGAATATGTTGTCCTTGGAGCCTGCTGGTTGTGTATTGCTGGTGTGAGTAAGATCCTCTCACTTCAGGCTGGTTGGTTGGCACAGACACCTGAACACTGTGGCTGGGTGGGCTCTCAGAGGACAGTGAACTCTCCTTCCTGTGGCACAGCCTCAGATGTGACAGCAGGGGCTGGTACTGGTAGCCTGGAAGGGAGCAAAGCTCCTTTGGGGAGTCACTCGGCCTCCTGGTGCTGGTGATGTGTTCAGGTCCATGGCTTTGTTTCCTCAGGGGTGCTCCCAGAGGCACGGGGCTGTGCGTGCCGTGTTCCAGCCGCGCCGTGTTGCTGTTCCCAGCTGACTTGGTGCTTTGTGCCTGTCACTCAGCCTAGCACAGAATTAGAGTATTTGTCACAGCAGCAAATATCCATGGCAACTAATTCCCCAGCTCTGGAAATCTTCACGATTTTTGAAGTTTCTCTTTTCCTGTGAAATGCACAGGGGTGGTTCCACAAACTTTTTTTTTCAGGTCTTCTGCAACTGTCAGGAGCCGTGGCTCTTCTTGGAAGCGTGTGAAAAATACACCGGTCCCAGTTCGGAAGATGGGGTGAGTTTGGGTGGATTTGGCTGGAGCATGGACATGGGTGACTGGGATGTGCTCATGGCAGTGGAACACAGACATGCCCTTCCTCTCCAGGACTGCGCAGGAGTGGAGACCACAAGATTAAAGAAGCAGATTTGTGTCTTTGAGATGGGGAGATGCTGTGCAGCAGGTGGGGGCAGCAGCTGTACCCACAGCTTGTGAGGAGTCAATGAAATTGTGTCAGGGGAGGTTTAGGTTGGATCTCAAGAAAATGTTCTTCCCCCTGAGGGTGCTGGGCACTGCTCAGGCTCCCCAGGGAATGGCCACGGCCCCAAGGCTGCCAGAGCTCCAGGAGCGTTTGTACAACGCTCCCAGGGATGCCCAGGGTGGGATTGTTGGGGGGTCTGTGCAGGCCAGGAGCTGGACTGGATGATCCTTGTGAGTCTCTTCCTGCTCAGGAGATTCCATGATTCTGTGATTCTGTGTCAAGTTTCAGCCTTTGGTTTGAAGCCCTTTTTGGAGGGTTTGTTCTTGGAAGACTGAGACCTTCCATTGTTGCTGTTTCCAAGCATGCACGTTCCTGTGACTGATGCTGGATGCTGTTTATCGGCTGTTTATTATTCCCAAGTTGCCACTGCGATGTTTCCCAGCAGGGCTTGTGGAGCAGAAGGCACTGCAGGTTTATAGTGTGTGGTCAGGCGGAACTGCTCCATGGCTTTATTTTATCCCAGCAGAGTTTTCCGTTCCTTGTCAGCTGGGTCTCTGTGGTCTGTGCTGGGGAGAGGCTGCTGTGGGCTCCCTGGCTTTGTATCTCTGCCGGGATGGAATTTTTATAAGCAGGAGGAAGAGAGTGCTCAAACTAAAAGTCGTTTTGCGATGATACAAAGGTGACAATCATCTCCACACTGCGTAATTTACATTTGGCACACATGGCACACTATCAGCTCCCACTTGGAATTGTACGCAACATGCAGGACCCTCTTTGGAAGCTGGGGTGGCGGTGATGCTCCCGTTAGCCATATCTTCTCAGGAATTGATTAGGAGTACATATAATTTGATTGGTTTTTGGTAGCTGTGATAAGATCACAGTTCATTAGTCACAGTATTTGCTGTGTAATGTGGTTATTAACGGGTGAGCGCCCTCACAGCCGGGCTGTGGGTGATGCCAAGTGGAGCAGAGAGGTCACAGGCCTGGATTTCAGAGGGACCGTGACAGGCTGGAGCAACACAGTGATGGGCACCCCGTGATGTTCAGCAGAGGCAAACACCAGCCCTGCCCTGGGGTTGCTGCTGGAAGCAGCTTTGCAGAAGAGCCCCTGGGGACAAGAAGGTGACCAGGAGTCACCAGAGGTCAGTGGTGGCTCTGGCGGAAGTGTTAAGGGAAGGGACTGTCCTCTGTGCTCAGCACTGGAGTGCCCAGTCTGGGCTGTGGGTCTGGTTTGGGGCCCCCCAGGATGAGACTGGAGCAGAGGAGGAGACAGGATAACCCCGGTCCTTAATGTCATAGAGCACATGGGAAATCCTGCATGGACACGTGGAAGCATGCTGACTTGGGAGTGAGGATTGAATGCTGGGATAGGGCTCTGGGGAGGTGCAGGGAATTCATGACTATTCCAACTGTGGATAGGCAGGGTCCTGAGCAACCTGATCTGGATGCAGATGCTTAGAGCAGGAGACTGGACCTGAGGCCTCCTGAGGTGCCTTCCAGACATATTTCATGGACCATTCTTTGTGTATTTGGTTTCTGACGCTTCTAGTAAGTTTGCCTTCAGCTCTCTGGACGCTGATGGGGATGAGGAAAAGCCATGTCCTGGCTATGGCTTGTCCTGTCAGTGCTGCCCTGGTGATTCCTGTGTCTGAACCCTTCAGGCTGTGTCACAGACCATCCTCCACTTCCATGGCACTGAATTGAGGGAGGAACTGCCTGACACTGGGACAGCCTGAGGATTGGCAAGCCAAATGTATGGGATGAAGTTGTGCTTTACTCCTCTATCAGGCTTTTATCTGTTAAAGCTTATTGTAAGTACAGTGTTTTGCTGGAACACTTGGGGAGGCAAAGACCCGGTGGTGTTTCTGATCCTTTTAGAAGTGGGATTGGCTTAGGAGCTGATGGACAGGAATTTTCCTATTTTTTTGCCTGTGCAGTCTCTGGGATGTCCCAGCTGGGTGCTGCCCTGGAACTGTTTTCCCAGGAACCTGCATTTTTTTTGTGGGTAAACACTGAGTATGCGCTGAGTGAGGCATCTGCCTCTCCATCTCTGTCCCCTTCCTTTTCACCACAAGGAAAGCAGTAAAGACTTCTTCTTCAAAGTGGAAAAACCTATGGATCCAAGCTCCATGGAAATTTAGTTTTAAATTTGAAAGTTGGCTTGTAGAGGTCTAGAAATTTGTGCTTTGTTGCTCTGTGACAAGCCCGTTTTTCCCTCCTTACAGCTGCAGACATCCAGCCCGGAGTTGTCACTTGTAAGTACCTTCAGAGGCTACAGCTCTGTATCCCAGCACGAATAAGGTCTGTAATTACTGAATTGGATTGAGTTCTGCTGCACAACTGCAGCCCTAAGGTGCCTTTGCAGTGCAGGAATGAAACCTCTGTCTGCTCGTAGCTGATATTCCCCATTTTTGGAATGTTGCAGATTAATTTAATCACAAAGCACATGCTGTGAGAACGGGATTGATCCCACCAGGATTTGTACAATTGATTTCCAAGTGCACAACACCTGGACAGGCTTAGTGGTTGTGAGAGTCACATTCTGCCAGCACTGGAGACTGAGAGCTTTAGGGGGGAATCCCTGTGGGTGCTGTGGGGAGGCATTTGTAGGAAGCAGTGGGATTGTGGTGAGGAGCTTCCCTCCATCATGAGGCTGCTGTGCTGGGCCTGGGGGTGTCACAGGCTCAGGCTGGGGGGGAACATAAACTTTAATCATAGAGTCGTGGAATGGTTTGGGTTGGAAAGGACCTTAAAGCCCATCCAGTGCCACCCCTGCCATGGCAGGGACACTTTCCACTGTCCCAGGCTGCTCCAAGCCCCAATGTCCAGCCTGGCCTTGGACACTGCCAGGGATCCAGGGGCAGCCACAGCTTCTCTGGGCACCCTGTGCCAGGGCCTGCCCACCCTCCCAGGGAACAATTCCTTCCCAATATCCCATCCATCCCTGCCCTCTGGCAGTGGGAAGCCATTCTCTGTGTCCTGTCCCTCCATCCTTTGTCCCAAGTCCCTCTCCAGCTCTCCTGGAGCCCCTTTAGGTGCTGAGATAGGGGTCTGGAGATCCATGGGGCTCTAAAGTCTCCCAAGAGCCTTCTCCTCTNTCTGTAATTACTGAATTGGATTGAGTTCTGCTGCACAACTGCAGCCCTAAGGTGCCTTTGCAGTGCAGGAATGAAACCTCTGTCTGCTCGTAGCTGATATTCCCCATTTTTGGAATGTTGCAGATTAATTTAATCACAAAGCACATGCTGTGAGAACGGGATTGATCCCACCAGGATTTGTACAATTGATTTCCAAGTGCACAACACCTGGACAGGCTTAGTGGTTGTGAGAGTCACATTCTGCCAGCACTGGAGACTGAGAGCTTTAGGGGGGAATCCCTGTGGGTGCTGTGGGGAGGCATTTGTAGGAAGCAGTGGGATTGTGGTGAGGAGCTTCCCTCCATCATGAGGCTGCTGTGCTGGGCCTGGGGGTGTCACAGGCTCAGGCTGGGGGGGAACATAAACTTTAATCATAGAGTCGTGGAATGGTTTGGGTTGGAAAGGACCTTAAAGCCCATCCAGTGCCACCCCTGCCATGGCAGGGACACTTTCCACTGTCCCAGGCTGCTCCAAGCCCCAATGTCCAGCCTGGCCTTGGACACTGCCAGGGATCCAGGGGCAGCCACAGCTTCTCTGGGCACCCTGTGCCAGGGCCTGCCCACCCTCCCAGGGAACAATTCCTTCCCAATATCCCATCCATCCCTGCCCTCTGGCAGTGGGAAGCCATTCTCTGTGTCCTGTCCCTCCATCCTTTGTCCCAAGTCCCTCTCCAGCTCTCCTGGAGCCCCTTTAGGTGCTGAGATAGGGGTCTGGAGATCCATGGGGCTCTAAAGTCTCCCAAGAGCCTTCTCCTCTCCAAGCTAAACAATCCTAATTCTTTCAGCTTTAATGCAGTGAGGTTTTAATGTTGGCAACTTGGTCCAAAGTGTTTCCATGAAGATTTACAATTTCTGTAGTTTTAGGAAGGAAGAATTTGTAAAGTAGCTAGAACACCAATATTAAGTCAGGCATTGCCCTGAAGTGAGGCACAGAGGGTACAGAAGGAATTGGAGTTTTGTTTGACATTTCAGACACCATCCTTCAAATGTTTCTGCTGTTTTCCACTTGCTTTGTAAAGGAAATAAGTTAAATATAGTGAGCCCTTTGTCCCATGGGGCATGTACATAAACACCACTGGCAGCATTAGGTGCAGTTCTAATTTCCAAATTCAAAATACACCATTGCCATTATACCATATAATAGACCATTATACCATTAGGTGTAGTCTTGTCTTAACTTACAAATTGGTTTATTTATGGAGCTGCTGGTTTGATGTAAACTCAGCAGAGGTGCTTAAAATCCCTGTGTGGGATCAGTGCAGTCCTGTGATGTCAGTTTGTGGGGGCACATCCTGCACCTTTATCCCTTAAACAAAACCTCATGAGAAGCGTTTGTGCCGTGCCAGGTCTCTATAAAAAGAATCTGCTCCCATGTGCAAGTGTTGGAGTCGGAACAGCTTAACTTAAGTGAGCCTGGATGCGATGTGATCCCGCTCCCTCACTTGGGAAAAGGGCATCGTGCTGCTTTTCACTGCTCTGTGCCTCTTAATATCATAGAATCATGGAATATCCTGAGTTGGAAGGGACCCACAAGGATCATGGAAGTCCAGCTCCTGGAATATGTTTATGTGGGAGAATTCCCTGCAGTGGCCTGGCTTCTGTCCCCTCTTACAGCATTTTTAAAAATCTTTGATAACATAAAAATAGATACAAAAATGAAGGTTTAAACATGCTTTTCTTCCTGCAGAAGATTAAAGAAATAAAAATGGGTAGAGAAGGTAAGAAAAATGAATTTTCAAGCAGTTTGGTGGATCCTGGGAAGAAAGGAGGAGGATGGTCACAGCTTTATTTGTCCCCGACATGAAATCCTGCTCTGGAAACCAGCTGAGCACTGGGCTGTGTTCCTCTGCAGCTCAGCTGGGCTCTTCCTTCTCTCTTGGGGCACTTCCCCTGTCCTCCCTTGTGTGCTTTGGGCTCCTTTGGTGGAATCCTTACGGCTGCTGAACCTGCCAGGGTGAGACCCCCAGGGCTGAGGGTCCTTCTGCTGGAGAGAGGGGCCATAAGTCGCTTCTTGGAGTCATTCAAGGAGCACATGGATGCAGAGTGGCTTCTAGCCCAAGCTTGGTCTTTTATCTGTTTAAATATTTGTATAAATAGGTGCTCTTCACCACATGAGAGTTTAAAACTGGAGAGCAACATTCATCTCCCTGCTGTTGGCTGGAGAAGATGAAAAGCTTTGGAAAAGCTCCGGAGAGCTGGATTCCTTGTGGTGCTGGCTGCACTTCTGGTGTTTGTTTGTTGTCTCACACCTCACCGGGAGCGTGGATCACTGCATGGATCCTGCTGGGATGCGTGGCAAATGTCTCTCTGCTTCTCCCGGTTTCCCTGTTTTCCTGCACTGGCAAAGCACCCAGCCTGTGTGTGGTACCTCTCTGCTTCCTTCCTCGAGTGGGATTTGTCCTGATGAGCAGCCAGAACCCTCCATTCCGTCCCAGCAGTCTGGTTTTGCAGTTGTTGGAGAGGCAGGGGAGGAGTACTTTTGTGGAAGGGAGCGTTGGATGCGGCTCCTACGGAAATGAAAGCTGCTGAGGGCTAAAAATAAACCATTCCCAGCACTGTCCCTGTGACGGGAACTGGGAACTGCTGGACGTGAGCTCTCGGGGATGGAGGGTTTTAATGTCCTCTATGAAGGGCCTGGGTTGCAGTGGGATTTTGGGACCTCCTGGCACAATGCTGCTGCTTTCCAGGAACCTGAGCAGCTAGGGGGTCGTGGAGTTTTCTGGTGAAGTGATGTGTAAAATTGGGGATTTTCTTATGAAAAAACAACAGCTAAAGGGTCTCCAGGAGAGCTGGAGGGGGAGTGCAGACAAGGGATGGAGGGACAGGACATGAGGGAATGGCTTAAAGCTGGAAGAGAGTAGATTTAGATTGGATATTAAAAGGAAATTGTTCCCTGGGAGGGTGGGCAGGCCCTGGCACAGGGTGCCCAGAGAAGCTGTGGCTGCCCCTGGATCCCTGGCAGGGTCCAAGGCCAGGCTGGACATTGGGGCTTGGAGCAGCCTGGGACAGTGGAAGGTGTCCCTGCCATGGCAGGGGTGGAACTGGATGAACTTTAAGGTCCCTTCCAACCTAAACCATTCCATGATTCTGTGGATTGCTTGTTTGCCTTTGTGCATCCAGCAGGCTGCTTTGGAAGCCCTTTGGCTTCCCAGAGTGGCTGCTGGAATGGGAAGGAGTGACTTTGGATAAAGTGCTGATGCTGCTTTTGTGGATGTGAACCTTTCCTGCGTGGAGGAAAGGGGTGGGATGGCAGCTGGGTGTTCCTGGGAGCTGTGAAGGTGTCCTGTGCAGGGAGATGATGGCCAGGCTTGGCTGCAGCCAGGGGAGCACGAAGGGGGTGAGAATGAAGGGCAGGACTCAGATTGTGCTGAAACAACTCAAATATTTCTGCATTGAAACCTCTGAGCATTTATTGCACCACACAAGTTGTCTTGCAACACAATGCACTGAAATAACACTGAGAGTCTGGTCTGAGCAGTTGGGAAATTGGCTGAAAGCTACAACTCAGCTGCAGCTCATCCTTGTCTATGCGTGAGAGCCGTCCCTTGTGAAGGTCAATGGCTTTGCCTTCCCTCTTGGCTGTTCCTGGTCACCCACAGTCAATGTCCATAGGGTTTTTGCAGAAAATGTGCAGCCCTGAACGCTGATCCCAGAGCATGTCTTGGATTACAGATCTATGGAATGGTTTTGATTGGAAGGGAATAAAATAGCATCTTGTCCAACCCTGCCATGGCAGGGACACCTTCCACTGTCCCAGGCTGCTCCAAACCCCAGTGTCCAGCCTGGCCTTGGACACTGCCAGGGATCCAGGGGCAGCCACAGCTTCTCTGGGCACCCTGTGCCAGGGCCTGCCCACCCTCCCAGGGAACAATTCCTTCCCAATATCCCATCCATCCCTGCCCTCTGGCAGTGGGAAGCCATTCCCTCTTGTGCTGGCACTGAGGCTCAGTGCAGAAGGACACTGGGTCTCACAGTGAAGCAGCTGGGATGTGCCACCATGTCCCCAAGGTGTTGGCCAAGGTCACTTGGGCACCTGCAGGATTTGATCCAAGAGCTCCCTCAGTCCCAGTCGTGGCCCAGTAAGTGGTTAACTCTTGAATTCTGTTTTAAATAAAGCTCTTGGTGTCTCCAGCAGCTGGAATGCCAGCTGCCAACATTTTTTATTTTATGAGTGGTGGTGTAAGAGATGGGAAAGGTCTTGCCCTGTGCCACACTGCCCCTTGCACTCACTGCTGACACAATTTGCTGTGCTGCTTGCATTTCCCTCTGTTTCCTCAGTTCTTATGGAAAACCTGCTCTTCCCGGGATTGCTGACCTCCATGCTCCTCAGGAGCGTGTCCTGCAAGGATCATCTGAGTGTTTCCTGGGTAGTGGAAGTCACAGAGGCACCCTTTATGCAATACTCAAGTTCGTGCTCCCTCCTTCCGCTCTCCAGTAGCGATTTCCTGCCCGCTGGAATCTGTTCTGGAAGCAGGCAGCTGCCTCCACTGACTGCTGCTCCCAGAAGCAGGATATGCTGATTGTAGAGCTGAGCATGGATTTGTCACGGAATAACGTTCTGGGTGGTCCCAGGAGGCTGCAGAAGTTGCTGCTGTTGGCTGGTGTTGGGTGTTTGCCTTGAGCAGAGGCAGCTGTGTGTCCTGTTCAGGGAAAAGATGGAACTGGAGGAACCTCTCTCCACGTCTGCACTGGACACACACCTGAAACCTGCCTTCACACAGACCTGTAGGAAAGTGGTTGTTGAACTGAGGATTTTACAGTCAAGGGCTGAGAAGCAACAGTTCAGCTTTTAAATAAGAAGTTTTATCTTTCTTCTCGTGCCTTAAAATAGAGGAAAAAGTATATTTATGCAACCATGTGGGCTTTGCATCCGGATATCTATCCTTACGGAATATTTCATCCAGACAGAGTATCTGCATCTAGATATCTATCCCTGAGAAATATCTCATCCACACACAGATCCTAGGCTATAATTGAGCGTTGTTTGAAAGCTGGCAAGAAGTCAGGAGCACGATGACTTTAGAGTGATGTTTGAGGTCACAGACTGTAATTCATGTGCTGTCTCTGAGGGAAATTTATTGGGTACTGAAAACATTAACATTGACAGTAACTTGCAGAAGAGAGAGATGCTTGCAGCATGGAAAAATTCTTGGAAGTGAGCTATTCTACCCACCCTCAATCTCGGAAAGATGGGATAAGTCTTGTGCTTGAAGCAAATACATCCCTGAAGTCTGTAGTCTGGAAAACCAGGATTTTTTAAACGAGTCTGAATATTGTAGATGAGATAGGAATTGATGGTTTAGGAATAAGAATTGGGTTTTAATGTTGACTGTGTGTGCCCTGTGTGCTATTATGTCCTTGGCTGTGGTGGTGAGAAAAGATAAACACGAGTTGACTGTGGCTGATCTTTATGCTGATCATTTAACACCATTCCCAAGGGCTGAAGGACCAGTAAAAACTTGAAAGCAGAAGCTGTAATGAGGAAAATGACTGCTTGAGGCTCTCATCTGCTGCACTGCATTTATTTCTTGTGCAGTAAACAGCATTTGTCAACTGAACCTTGTGTGTGGTCACGCCTTTTTTGTTCTTGCTTAAAAATGAGCCACCGAGCACCGAGCCACCGAGTTAGGCCTGGCCTAGGTCCTGGGTTATCCTGATGGCTGTGGAGGTGATGGGATCTGGACCAGACCTTCCATGACTGATGTGATATCACTGACGTGATAAACTCAGCAGCAGCTGAAAGTCTTGGTGGGTTTTTGCCCCAAAGCCTTGGTGGGATTTTCAGTGTCTGGGTCTTTAGCATTTTAGTTTGGAAAGTAAAGAAAACAACAAACTGGGATGACTGGGGGGCTTCCTCTGGCATATTTGGAAGCTCCATATGTAGACCCTGGCTCTCCACAGCCATTCCCAGCTCCATGCCCAGGATCCAGCTCCCACAGCCATTCCCAGCTCCATGCCCAGCACCCAGCTCCCCACAGCCATTCCCAGCTCCATGCCCAGGGCCCAGTTCCCCACAGCCATTCCCAGTTCCCCACAGCCATTCCCAGCTCCATGCCCTGGACCCAGTTCCCCACAGCCATTCCCAGCTCCATGCCCAGGACCCTGGCTCTCCACAGCCATTCCCAGCTCCATGCCCAGGACCC
>VZRS01010044.1:0-10685 GCA_013398055.1 Ifrita kowaldi | reverse complement strand
CAGCTCCATGCCCAGCACCCAGCTCCCCACAGCCATTCCCAGCTCCCCACAGTCATTCCCAGCTCCATGCCCAGGATCCTGGCTCTCCACAGCCATTCTCAGCTCCATGCCCAGCACCCAGCTCCCCATAGCCATTCTCAGTTCTCCACAGCCATTCCCAGCTCCATGCCCAGCACCCAGCTTCCCACAGCCATTCCCAGCTCCATGCTCAGCACCCAGCTCCCCACAGCCCTGCTCAGCAGCGGCTCTGCCGAAGCTGCTGAGCCGGTGGTTTGGTTTCTGGGCTCTGAGGGACACCAGTGTCCCTGTGCTGGGTCAGCTGCCTCCAAGGACATGCTCTTAGAGCATTTCCTTCTGGTCACGTGCTGAGATACTTTCCCCAGGCTGAGGTCCTTTAATTCTGCTCTTAAAGGAAGGAGAGGAGTGAAAGGTGTTTTTGGGGAGCTGCAGCAGCGCTGGGTGGGAGCGAGGCCGGGGTCGTTCCGTGTCACACCAGCTCGGGGAGCTGCCCGTGCCCTGCAGAGATGGGGGATGCTGGAGCAGGTGAAGCCCCAAAGCGTGCATCCAGGAGCTTCTTGGATGCCCATGTTTGCAGGGCTGATAACCTTATCAGCCAGGGCCACCCTGGCCTCTCCAGAGGTGCAGAGGAGATAGCACGATGTGATGGGAGGAGTGGGAGTGCTTGCTGGTAATTTCTTTAACATTAGTTCTATCTTTTTTTTTTTTTTCTTTTCATAAAAACCCCAACACAAAGTCTCTTTGCCAGTCTTATCTGCTGATATCTGCACTATGGCTTAGTTTATCTCTTGGCCACTGCTGAGGTTTCCTGGCAGAAAACCTGCACCATGCGCACGAGAGAGGCAGATATGTGGTATAAAAGCCAATCCTGGAGGTGTGCAGCGGGATGGGCTGATTGTAGGGTATCCTTGTGTTTGGGCTGGGAGTCTTGTCAGTGGGAGCACTGCAGAAACAACATTGAGGAACGAGGAGAAGGGAGCTGTGCCTTTTGCTGTGATTCTGATTTTGGCAGGGAAAGCTTTTTGAAGTCTGTGTGCATTTGTGCAGCTTTTACACAGGGTTTTTAGGGAATGAGCCCCTGTAGTTGGCACCCAGCTCAGATATGTTGTAATTGGGAGGAGCTTGCTCTGCTCCTTGGCCACCCAGTAGCTCTACCTCGATTTTATTTAGGAAAAGAGGTGAGAGGTAGCCTGGGTGTTGTTTTCAGAGCCCCTTCAGCTTGGCAGTGTTAGTTTTCCTGCTCTGGCACGTCTTATAGCCGTGCACTTTGCCAGCAGGGAGTGTTCTGATGGAACTCTGTCCCATCGGAGGTGTTTCCGACCAGGAAGTGCTGGCGTTGGCAAAACGTGCTCCTGGGATGTTGCGTGGAGCCTTCCTGGCAGGCAGTGCCAGGCCCTACACTGTGGCTCTGCGGGAATTTGTCTGGCAGATTTGCTCCCTGAGCTCCTCTGGAGGCTTTTTCCCTCTCTGAAGCACAGAGAGAGACAAGGGCTGTTTGTAAATGATCTGGAGCAGAAGGCGTCTTCCAGGTTTTCCCTTGTCCCTTCACTGGGGTGGGTATTGCAGCCAAATTCGAGTGGAAAAGCACTGGAGAAAGGAGTGGGAATTCCAGTTTGCCGTGCTTACTGCTTGCTTACAGAAGAGCTGTATGGCCAAATCTCCCTTAAATCCGTGCTTGGGTGGTGTTGCTGAGGCTCTTTGGTGTTGGGTTGTAGCGTGGGCAGGGGTTTGTCCCAGAAACCGGCTTGGGAAGCTGCTGGATAGGTGGTGGGGGAATATTCCCGTGATCTGTGGAGGTGGTGAGCACCCGAGCTGCAGACACCCCTCAGGCGGGTGAGGATTGCAGCCAGGATTGCATCCCTCTGGCTGGTGGGGATTTTAGCCAGGATTTTAGCCAAGATTGCATTCCTCAGGCTGGTGAGGATTGCAGCGTGGATTGCATCCCTCTGGCTGACAGGGATTGCAGCCTGGATTGCATCCTTCAGGCTGGTGGGGATTTTAGCCGGGATTGCATTCCTCAGCCTGGTGAGGATTGCAGCCAGGATTTCAGGCTTTCCCTTAACTCTGATCATTCCTAATCCGTGCCCATCCTGACTGTAGCCAGTTGCAGATTAGTTGGCCTTTAAATAGAGCTAAATCGTGTGTTTTTACAGCAATCTCAGCCCAACACTTGCCATGTGCTTGTTTGGGGTTGGTTTGTGCTTCCTTGGGTTTTGGGGAAGGCAAAAAGAGGAAGGAAAGGGAATATCTGAGCTGTTTGTCACATGGAGCTTGTGGTTTGTGAGATCCGTGCTGAACCAGCTGTGATGTGCTGAGCTCACTGGGAAAACACCTCTGGAGCCATGCGCCTGCTTCCCCTTGGGTATTTGAGTTCTGGGATTGAGTTGTCATAAACCCACTTTTTCTTTGAACCTGGGGAGAGGAATAACCCCAAGAGGGTTGGTTTCAATGTTCTGTGCCCTGACTTCAGGCACGTGAGCTCAAATTCAAGTGCTTTTTGGGATTTCTCACACCTTAAAGGGAAGCAGAGATTTCACTGGCTTTAAACCCCGAATAACTGGACAAAGGGCATGGGAAATCTCAGTTTATTGGGAAATGTGCCTTGGAGCACTTGTGCAGGTGGGCTCGTTTTATCTAATATTTCAAGGATTGAGTGTGGGGTGGGGGTGACAGGGAATTCAAGCACCAGATGTGGGCATGGATGCTCTGGAAGCAGGAGCTGAGCCACGAGGGAGCTGTTGTGCGGCGCGGGTGACGCGGGTGGGGGTAGTGGCACAACAGCCTTTTGTTGCCAGTGAGCAATGAGGGACGTAGATCCTGTCCCTGAGCCCTGTGGGAATGCTGTGAAGGATGGGAGAGCTCAACCCAACCCAGATAGTCTTGGTCGACTCTGGATTCTGCATGGAAATCCTTGTGCCTTGTCCTGCATCCTGTGGGAAGAGCGAGCTGTACTGCTCAGGCACAGCAGGGACTCGAGGCTGTGGTGTCTCTTGTGTGCTGCCTCCCACTCTCAGGAAGGAAATAGAATACTGTCCCCAGCTACTGAATTGTCCAATTCTGCCTGGTTTGTTCCCTGTCCTTGATTTCTCTCCTTCCCTCTGCCTGCAGCAGTCCTTGCACCTGGCTCCAAAGGGCATTTCCCAGTTAGGCCACGGGTATAAATATTCCTCTATGGCTGCAGAGCCCTTAATGTTACAATATTTTCCAGTATGATGAAGAAATGAAATTTATAAACTGGTTTCTTCTTAATCCGTAAAAGAAACAGTAGAAAAAACAGGTCTTAATCTCTGAGTCTGGAGAAGTCAGTGGCAGAAGAAGCAGCGAGGGTGTCACAGAATCATGGAATAGTTTGGGTTGGAAGGGACCTTAAAGCTCCTCCAGTGCCACCCCTGCCATGGGCAGGGACACCTTCCACTGTCCCAGGCTGCTCCAAGCCCCAATGTCCAGCCTGGCCTTGGACACTGCCAGGGATCCAGGGGCAGCCACAGCTTCTCTGGGCACCCTGTGCCAGGGCCTGCCCACCCTCACAAGAGAGGATTTCTTTCCAATATCCCATCTAATCCTGCCCCTCTCCATGGGAAGCCATTCCCCCTTGTCCCTCCTCTCCAGACCCTTGTCCAAAGCCCCTCTCTGTGTGTTTTATGAAGCTGTTGGGTTTGTGCTGTGGGGGAGTGTGTTGGCTGCTGGCTATGTTGGATTGGGTTTTGGGTGTGATCTGCAGCAGTGCAGGAGCCTGGATTTGTAATTCTGTTGAGAGCTGACAGCCAGAAAGCGTTTCTGAGCTCCAAATACAGCGTAGTGGAGGAGCTCACTGGGGAAGTCCCTCGATGTGTCCATTTGCCAGCTCCAGGGATGAACCTGGGACTGGTGTCCAGCTTCATCCCATGGGTGTAGTGACAGTGCTGTTGCGAGGTCTCTGTGCCTCACAACCAGAGACTCAAAGCCCACCCCAAACCGCAAACAATTGCACTCTTTTCCCTGACAGTTTGTGACTTCCCCTTCTCAAACTCTTCAGATGTTTCTTACTTTCTCCTTGAATCCTTCCTGAGGGAGGAGGAGCTGGGAGCATCCCTGCTGGCTCTGCCCCTGTGCTGTGTTGACCATCCAGCTGAAGTGTGGGACCTGCAGGAACCTGTCTGATTGAGCAGGGGAGGCTGTTGCTGGATCTACACTCAACCTCCAAACTTGGACAGCAAAGCTTCCTTGGAAAGCAACTTAAATAATTATGTGAGGGAAGGAAAAACCCCCAAGATTGTGCAGCAACAGCAGGAGATTTTTCTGTAAATGCTGTTTAAGTTAGGAAATATTTGCTGAGTAAACAGTGCCCAGGGAGCTGAGTGGTGCCCTCTGAATGGTCTGGTGTGGCTGCTGGTGCCTCCTGCCTGTTCTGGAGCTCCCAGCAGGTCCCTGTTGGAGCACTCAGTGCTGCTTTCCCAAGGGAAGGCTGAGTCAGAGGCTGCTTGTGAGCTGTTCTGGATCCTTCTGAGCCGTGCTGGCTCCTGGATAATGCTGGGGTGAAGTCCCTGGAGTTTGTGGTAGGACACTGGGGAGTTCAGATGCAGCCTCTGAACCCCCTCAGTGACCAGATTTCACTGGTTGTGATGTAACAGCAGAGAGTGAAAGCCCAGGGTGAAGGAGATAAGGAAGACAAAACCTCCCGAGTCTTTAGGAGTCTCGCCTGCTCACCTTGTGCTTCTCTGAGGCTGTCCTGGGGAGCTGGCTGAGCATGAGCTCTGCAGTGACCTACATTTACACCAGGAACCAGTGACAAGATGGGAATTCAGCATTTGAGGTCCTATAGACAGGCTGGGAGAGCTGGGGGTGCTCACCTGGAGAGGAGAAGGCTCCAGGGAGAGCTCAGAGCCCCTTGCAGGGCCTAAAGGGGCTCCAGGAGAGCTGGAGAGGGACTGGGGACAAGGGATGGAGGGACAGGACACAGGGAATGGCTTCCCAGTGCCAGAGGGCAGGGATGGATGGGATATTGGGAAGGAATTGTTCCCTGGGAGGGTGGGGAGGCCCTGGCACAGGGTGCCCAGAGAAGCTGTGGCTGCCCCTGGATCCCTGGCAGTGTCCAAGGCCAGGCTGGACATTGGGGCTTGGAGCAGCCTGGGACAGTGGAAGGTGTCTGTGCCCATGGCAGGAGGTGGAACTGGATGATCTTTGAGGTTCCTTCCAACCCAAACCATTCCATGATTCTGTGATGTGGAATCAGGTGTGCTGCTTTCTGAGGCTGATAACAAAGCAATGGTTTTAAGATAATCAGGGAAATCTGTAGGACGAGAGCGTGAGCGTATTTTGGGATATAATTCAAACTGGGTTTGGATTTCCCTGTGGAGGTGCCTTAGAACTGGGGTGATACTGGAAACTGGCCTTGCCAGCTTCAAAGGGGAGCCTCAACTCAGTGTTTGTGTAGCTCCCTGCTGGTTTTTAGGTGGATAATCCAGTTTGGAGACCTGTCCCTCACCACCCCGAGTGCTGCTGGCACCCTCAGGAAGCTGGGACAGAACGCCCCAAGGTCCCTCCAGGTGTCACACCTGCCCTGCTGAACTGGGGCAGCTGTTGAGCTGCCAGGATTGCAGGAATGCTCTGGTCCCGGGATTGGGCTGCTGGGAGCTCCCTGACCTCCTGTGGCTGCTGAGGCTGGAATTCTGCTGTGCCTGGGACACAGGGACAGCCTCTGTTCCCTGCTGGGTTCCTCTGCCTGATCCTGTCAGAGCTGTCAGACAAGAAGTCAGGTTTTAGGAGGGACAAGAATGGTGTGAAGCTTTGCTGGTGGAAAGGAAACTTTAAGAGAAGTTCCATGGGCTTCTCTTGTGCTTGTTAAGTGTTGGGAGTAGAGTGTGAGCTGAGATTGTTCACTCCTTGCTGCGTCCTGTATTAACTTCCAGCAGAGCCACACGGTTATAATTACAAGTTCTGTGTAAGCAGCATCTTCCCAGCATCCAGAGCTCAATCTCTGGCTGGTGGGATATCACCAAAACCACAGCTGTGGAGCTGGCAGACAAAAACCATTTTATTATCTCATTTTTCACCTTCTTCTCTTTGCTCTGTAGATAAACCTGTCCTGTGAGCCCTTACAGGGAGATTTGTTGTTTATATCCAGGGAGATTTGGTACAGTTGTTAAAAATCGGGAGCATCTTTCTCCTGCACAGCCCTGGCATGCTGAGCAGCCTCCTGGAGCTCAAGTGTCCCTTCAGAACTGGGAAGCAGTTCTTTAAATTATAATTTGCTGCTCTTTTGTGGCACTGCATCGTGTAGCTGCTCTATCAGGCTGCAGAATCCAAGTCACTGAAATTCAGACTCCAGGAGTTTTAGACTGAAGCCCTTTTAAGGAACTGATGCTGTAAATTGTCTTGTCAAGCCCTCTGTGTTTAGATTTGTGGCATTAAGGAGATGAAGCAGCTTTTTCAGTTAGAAAAAGGGGAGAAATGCTATAAATAATATTTAAAAAAGAAAATCTTGGAAGATTTTTGCAAAATCTGTCATTGTGAATGGCTGGGATACAAGAACTGTGCTGGGCTGGTGGGTAGGGTGGGTGATGGTGATGCCAGAATTTTCACCAGTCTGAAATTTCTATGATTGTGTTGAAATAAAGAAGGAAAATATATATTCAGAGCAGCAACATCTGCTGGCTTGGACAACATCCATGTGGGAATTGGGATCTGTGCATCCAGAAGAGGTTCGACAGCTGAAATAAGGTCTTGCTGGCATCATGATAAAGGATATCCACGGGTTTAGAGTAAGGAATCTCCTCTCTGATGGTCTTAGCACATCCATAACAGCACTGGTCTTCCATCAAGTTTGATTTTGGGGATAAGCCATGACATCTGTTCATGAGCCCTGGCCTGCTCTGTCTGGAGCCAGGTGCCTGGGCTGGGCAGTGTTGTCTTGGGCTGATAACTCAAGGCTTCCATGGAGCATGTCCTGGTGCTTTGGGGATCTTGCTGCTGGGAACAGGGATATATTGATGTTGATATGATGATGTTTGCTGTTCCCTGGCTGGGTGGGTGGGTGCTTTAGTCCTCCCTGTGGTATTTTGGGATATTTTTTCTCTCTGGTTTGTCCTGGCCAGGACTCTCTCCAAGGCTGTCATTCCACCCCAGCCTCCCATGCACAGCTCTAATTCTGGCTCTCCGAGGGCGAATCCTGGTGGTTTTCGCTCCCTCGCAGAGCTAAAAAATCCTGGAGGCTCAGCTGCCTCCACCTCTGTGTGCTCCGTGTCCACGTTTAACCTCCCTCAGCCAGGTGCTCTCCGTACGCAGCGCTCCGATCGCTGCGGGAGGGGGAGAAGCGGGAAATCTGCCGGGATCACGTTATGCAAGAGCCGAGTGCGAGCGGTGAATAAGCAGATGCAGCTGGCCACGAGGCCTCTGAAGGGCACCTCTGCTTCTTTTCCTGTGTGTGGACACAGGAGATTGCTGTTGGCTCCAGGCTGGGTCAGGTGCCTGCCTCGTGTGTGGGTGCTGATTGATAGGAATTGATTTCCCATGCAGATTGGCATGGGAAGGGAGCTCGGAGAGCAGCATCCCAGTTTCCTTGGGTGGGAGAGCGAGGCTGTTTGAACATCTGCGGTTGGTTTAGTGCAGTCACCTTGGAGACCTTTGCTGTGTGGAGAAGAGAAAATGATTTTAGCAGCTCTCTCAAGGTGGGAAGGGATCCCTCCTGGGAGCACAGTATGTGCTGCAGCATGAAGGGATGACTTGGGAATGAAAATTGGGACTTGATTCCTTTGAGGCCAACTCACCTCCCCTGCAAAAAGTGTAACCACACTGTGCACTGGGTCTGAACTTACCCTGTGGTGCTGAGAGACACGAACTGTAAGTCTTTAGGAGGCACCAGGAGGATTTCATGTCCGCATGTTGAGCTTGGATGTGGCTCTGGGATAAATCTGTCCCACAAAGCAGTGTCAGGGTTGAGCAGGTGAGAGATGTCCTTGAGATATTTGGGGGATTTGGGGATTTGAGTTCATGGTCAGGCAGAGTGGCTTCCTTCTGCGCAGCAAGCAACCTCAGGAATCAGGTTGGCAGTGGGTATCCCTGGATTGCTGCCCATTCTTCCCTGGAAGGGACCATATCTCCATCCCATAATGAACTTGATCACAAGCACTTTCTGAGAGCAGCTCTAGGCTGTGCCTGTAAAACCTCTCTCAGCACACCAATGGACTCCTGTGCTGTGATGTTCTTATGGAATTTCAGAGTCACTGAGGTTGGAAAAGCCCTCTGAGATCATTGAGGTCAACCATTAACCCAGCACTGCCAAGGCCACCACTGACCACGTCCCCAAGTGCCACATCAACACATTTCTTTGAACACTTCCAGGATGGGAACTCCAGCACTGCCCTGGGCAGTCTGTTCCAATGCTTGACCACCCTTTCCATGAAGAAATTTTTCCAATATCCAACCTGAACCTCCCCTGGCCCAGCCTGAGGCCGTTCCCTCTCCTCCTGTCCCTGTTCCCTGGGAGCAGAGCCCGACCCCCCCCGGCTGCCCCCTCCTGTCAGGGAGTTGTGCAGAGCCACAAGGTCCCCCCTGAGCCTCCTTTTGTCCAGGCTGAGCCCCTTTCCCAGCTCCCTCAGCCGCTCCTGGGGCTCCAGCCCCTTCCCAGCTCCGTTCCCTTCCCTGGACACGCTGCAGCCCCTCCAGGTCTCTCTTGTCAGGAGGGTCCCAGAGCTGCCCCAGCACTGGAGGTGCCCCAGCAGTGCCAGCACAGGGGACGGGCCCTGCCCTGCTCCTGCTGCCACCCCAGGGCTGGCACATGTGAGGTCTAAACACACAATGATGGAAGGGAGAGGGTATAAAGAGCCACACAGTGCTGGATTCTGGAGGTGGGACAGCTGGGAGAAGGGAGAAAAGCAGCATTGGAAATGAGATGAGAGGGCCAGTGGTGTGTAGTTGGTAACTTTGCTTTTAGAGCAGCCAGAAGCAGTGGACACAGTGGGATGTGAATGTGTAAGGAATGATGGGGTGTTGCTATTCCAAGGGAAAAAGCTCCATCTGAACACCTCAGCCTGGCCTTGTTTCTCCGTTTGAGGACCTTGTCCAGCTTTAGTGGCTTGGGCGTGAGTGCTGCCAGCTCAGGATGTCTCCGTGGGTCTGTGCTGCGCAGGAGGGTGCCTGGGAGGTGTTTTGGGGTCAGGTACAGGGGCACTGACACTTCTTGTCCCTCTGTTCCCGTGCAGGACGCAGGCGGAGATGGCCCACACGTGCCGGGGCACCATCAACCTGTCCACGGCCCACATCGACACCGAGGACTCGTGCAACATCGTGCTGTCCAACGGGGGCAGGACCTACCACCTGAAGGCCAACTCAGAGGTGGAGAGGCAGCGCTGGGTCACGGCCCTGGAGCTGGCCAAGGCCAAGGCCATCCGCATGCGGAACAACCAGTCAGGTATGGGGCACCTGATGTGCAGCCAGAGCCTCCCAGTTCCTCCTGGTCAGCTGCTCTTCTGTGCCTGTTAAATGGTGCAGAACCCACCCAGATAGGGTTTCATGCATAGCTGGAAGTTGCTGATGGTCACCCAGGGACACAAATGGTTGGGCACAGCCCTGCTGCACCCATCGTCATCTCAGCTGCCTGGGCAGCTCTGAGCAGGTCTTTAAAGCCGTGGGAATGGCTGTAAATTGTGGAGAGTCAGTAACAATGAGCTAATGATGCTGCTTCTGGAGGGCAGGATGACGTGTCTTTCTCCTGGAGACTTCGTGCTGGGAATGCTGTAAATGCCGTGCTCAGAGGCCTGGGCACCACATGGGTGGTGTTCCATAGCTTGGGGAAGTTTGGTGGATGAGTGACACAGGTATTTAGTTGAGCTGTTTCTCTCTGTGTGCGTTGCTCCTTCTGCCCCTTTGTTGTGGTGTTTTTTGGAGTAGGTTTGGGACAGCTACACTTTGTAAAGCTGTCAGAGCCCTGTGCCTGGTCCACAGCTCCTCCCCAGAGTGACATTGTTCCTGCTCTGTAATGGGTCAGTTAGAGACTTGACATACAGAATGTTTTAGAAATATTTCAATGATTCTGTGATTCTGTATTTCAGTGTTTATAACTCTTCTGGGATTAACGTTGGGTTTTCTTCCACAAGCAAGCACAGCTTCAAGCTGCAGTAAACAAACCTCAGAAATGGAAAAGAGAAGGCTCCAGGGAGACCTTAAAGCACCTTCCAGTGCCTGAAGGAGCTTCAAGAGAGCTGGAGAGGGACTTGTGACAAGGGCCTGGAGGGATAGGACACAGGGAATGGCTTCCCACTGCCAGAGGGCAGGGATGGATGGGATATTGGGAAGGAATTGTTCCCTGGGAGGTGCAGAGGCCCTGGCACAGGGTGCCCAGAGAAGCTGTGGCTGCCCCTGGATCCCTGGCAGTGTCCAAGGCCAGGTTGGATGGGGCGTGGAGCAGCCTGGGACAGTGGAATGTCTCCCTGCCATGGCAGGGGAGTTGAACTAGATGATACTTAAAGTCCCATCCAACCCAAACCACTCTGTGATTCTAAGTGCTGTGAACTCTCTGTTCCTTAAAATTCCAGCTCTGGAATATGCAAATACTGACAGGGAGCCCAGCTGACCCAGGAGAAGGTGGAAGTTTCTGGGCAGGGTGGGACACTGTGCTGGTCCTGGCTGCACTGAGCTGGCTGTGGGGGCTGTCGAGTCCTTCAGCCGGGTGGGTGTGTGGGAAAGGATCT
>VZRS01010043.1:2150-34335 GCA_013398055.1 Ifrita kowaldi | reverse complement strand
CGGGGGTGGTCCCCGCGCCCCGCGGCGGGGCCGGCGCGCTGCGCTCCGCTTGTCCGGTTGTTTATAAACAGAGTTCAGCAAGTGCGGGGAAACTGCCTCCCTCGGCCGAGCCGAGAGTCCCGGTGCCGTGGTTCCAAGGGAGGCAGGGGTGGGGAACGTGCTGTCGGGAGTGGGAATGCTCTGCTGTCAAAGCTGGGGGTCGGGGAGGAGCAGGATGGAACGAGTTCTCCCTACGTGGTCGTAGCGGTTCTACAAGGGGTGGCGGATCCGCTTCCCCGATCCCACTCCCCGATTTCTTCCCCGAAGGTCTGGTTTAGGCATAGTGCTGGGGATTATGAGCCGTGCCTTACCCAGGCTTTGGTTGGTTTATGTCCCTTTAAAAAAAAAAAAGAAGTGTAGGTGCCATCTGACGCCCTGGGAGGTTTTCCCAGGTTGGTGTGTGGTGTCACAAGGTGGCACATTTGGAGATCTCAGCATTTAGGTCTCCTCCAGCCAGGAGTTAGATCCCTAAGTGCTTCCCTACTTGGGTGCTGTATGTAGGAGAGATCCCATAAGCCTTCCATGATCATGGGAAGATGTCCCGTACCAATGTAGTTTCTCCCAGGTGCCACAGTACAGGATATCCCGAGGACAGTGGTTGTTGACTCTCCAGTGCTTTGTGTTTGGAGGAGTTGGCTCTCCAGTGCTTAATTTTAGGGAAGCCAGGGTTTTACAGCACCTTCCCTGGTTTTTATCCTACTGTGGGCCAGTGAAGCTGCTGGTGTGGAGCAAAGGTGGGAGCCCTGCAGCTCCTGTTGTGTTACAGAAGAGATGGTGAAGTCGTTTACCCTGACTAATTTATTCTAAATTAGAATCAGAGCCATAAAAGTTGGGATGGGTTCATCCCCTGGGTTCTGTCAGCCCGCAGAGCGGGGTGGGGTCAGCCCCAAAAGGAGAAGGGAAGTGAGGGGTGTGGGTGTCCCGTGTCCCCGTGCCCTGCTTCACTGTTTCCCTCTGGCTTCCAAGGAGGAAGAGGACGACGACAGCAGTCCTGGCGTGTCCTTCTCGCTCTCTTCAGAGGAGTCGGAGATGGAGCCCGAGGAAGAACGGATCCGTTACAGCCAAAGACTGGTCAGTAGTGGCCCTGAAACAATCCTACTCCAGTCTTGGTTCTGTTGCAGCTGGGGAAGGGAAAGGCTTTTCCTGGCAGCAGGGTTGAACAACCCAAAGAGGCTGGTGGTGGATGGCTGCAGCCTGCCCAGAGGTCTGGGCTTGGCTTAGGTGGCTTTTTGGGTCCTTTTGTGTCACCAAGTTTGTCCTAATGAAGGGAATTTGGCTGCTGAGCTCTGGAAAGGGGGATTGGAGGCTGAGGCTGGGTGAGAAGCTTTGGGATAGAAACATGGAACTGGTGTCAGTGTTGTTTCTGTCACGACAGGTTTTTTTCTGTGTGTCTGTGACAAGCAGAGGACCTGGAGCACTGTGTGTTACCATTCTTGATTTGAGTGGCTGTGAAGTCTGAGAGAACCAACTCCAGCTTCAAGCTCTAGTTTTCCTGTGCCTGTGTCTCTTCCTGATGTTTTCTTTCGGAGGGAGCTGTTCCAGCAGTCAGGTCCCAGTCAGGCCCTGTCAGGAGCTCTGGTGTTTGTGCTGCTGCTCACTGGGACTGCATGAATCCCATGGTCTGGGAATCGGGCTGTAACTGGGAACAGCTCAGGAGCATCTACTCTGAGAGTCTGAGATTATTTTCCTGGAGATCCCAGGGAAGGAGGGAAGCTGCTGTGTCTCCCATGCTGTTTTGAGGCAGTTGCAAAGCCCCAGGGAAGGCAGGTGGCAGCTGTGTGGTGGAGTCCCTCTCTGAGTCACAGCAGTACCTGTGCAGTACCATAGCAGTACCTCGCCTTCCAGGTGCTGCCCATGAAGGGAAATCCTTATCCTTTAACTCTCTGGAATCGTTTGGTGTGAGACTGTGTGGTTCTTGGCATTAAGCTTTGCCCTCAAGACGAGCAGTTCTGGGTGCTGGGGAGTTCCCGAGTGCTTTGGTGGATGTTTTAATTTGGCATCAGCAGCAGTCCCACCTCCTCCCTCATCCTGACACATTTATTCCCACAGCTGTGCAGGATGCAGCTCAAGGTGCTGGTTTGACTGGGGAGTGATCCAGGACTAACCCAAAACATCTGGATAAAGACATGGCAGGTGAAGGGAGCTATCAGCCAGGGACGTGTCCGTTCAAAAATGCTTATCACCTCTCAGATAAAAATCAGGAGGAGTTGGTGTCCTGGTGCAGGTGGGCTGGGCTCCAGCAGAATGTGCTAAGCTGGATAAGTGCCTGCAGGCTGATGAGCTCCATGCTTAAGGGGTTTGGGAAGGCACATGGGCAGCAGGGTGAGGCTCACCTGGACTTGTGTGGCCTCGTGTGTGTGCGTGTGTTGTCTGTGCTGGCCTGAGGCCCAGAGCAGGAGGCATGACCCCTGTGTGGTGGGTGAGGCTTAACTCCTACCTCCTGCCATGCTTTTCCTGGAAACTTCCAGCTCATTATGTGCTCCTGCCGTGTCAGTGATGCTCCCTCGTTGAAGGACCCTTAAAAGATGATTATTTTTCTTCTGTAAAGCATGATTTGTCTTATTCTAATATCTCACGCATGCCTTGGACTTGGGAGCTGGTTTAGTAGGCCTAAATGAAAAGTTCTAGGTAGGGAAGCAGCGAGCTGGTGGTACAGCGTGTTCCTGCTGCTGTCAGCTGTGTTTCTGGTTTGTCACTGGGGCTCAACTAGCAAAAAAATAAATGTATTTAAAAAAAAAAAATCCAGGTGTGATAGTAGTCCTACCAGCCGAGCAACCTGGACCAGAATAGTTTATGGTGGTGAAGGAGCTGAATTAATTGTGTGGTTTGATGGTACCATCCAAGATGGCAGAGGAAGTTTGTTTTCTGGTGTGTCAGGTAATAACACCGACAGCATCTTTTTCCTGACTGATTTCCATTGGGATGTAGAGGAAATCTTGAGTCTTCCGTGCTATTTTATTTAGTTTGCAGTAATGTTGCCTTCGTCTGATTCAACAAAAGTCCGATATGTGTCTGCTTTCTGAATGAGTTTGTCAGTGTTGGTGAAAGATCTGGGTTTGGAGGAGAAATTCAGCTGTGCTTCGGGTGTAGTCATGCTCCTGCAGGAATTCTCTGCCAGATCACACATGCCTGTGGGGCACAATGACACTTCTATTAGGTGGGTTACACTGCCCTAACTGTACTTGCTTCCTGGTTCAGGCTCTGCATCCATGACTCCCAGGATAACACAGGCCTGGGTGAGTTGCTCTGGACTCAGGGATATCACTGGGAGGATGTCTTGCACCCATCCAAGACGATCTGTGGGAGAGGCTGTGTCCTGGTGAGCTTTGGGAGGCTCACACAGGCGGTGGATGATGCTGTGTGAGTGTGGAGAGGACACAGAGGAGCAAGTCATGGGATATCCGTGTTCCTCACCCAGAGACTGGGAGCAGTGGAGATGGGACTTGCAGGCACTGTGGAGTAGTTTCCTGCTAATTCTGTGTGAATGTTGTTCTGCCCAGCTCCCTAACGAGGCAGCTCTTGGGGCTTGGGCTGAGGTGCCAGCATTTCAAGCTGGAGTTGCGTGTTTTGCAGGCCCTTAACCGAGGAGCTGAAATGTTCTATTGTGTCCTGAGCCTGAGTGACAGTCCAGCCCTGGCACTAACAATGGCGCGGTCCCTCTCTGAGACTTGGAAGTCTTTGCTGGCTGTCACTGAGTGGTTGCACCCAGCCCATGTCACATCAGGCTGTTGGCTTCCCATGAGGAGCCTGGACTCCTTAAAGGCTCTGGAGAAAAGGATCCATCAGCCTGGTGCTCACAGAGGCTGCCTGCCCTTCTGCAGGGGAGCCATGGCATATTCCTGGGTGCTGGAAGTGTGAGGAAATCTCACCTTCTGCCTGCTCCAGGGTTCATTTTGGAAGGCCCGTGCTGTGAACTGAGACTAGCAAGGCCCTATGAATTGCCAGCTGGGATTAGCACATTACCAGAGTGCTGCCGTGTGCTTGCAGTGACAATGTTCAGGGTGAGAAATGAAGGGCAGCAGCGCTGGATCACTTCGGAATGGCTTGGGAGCACAGCAGGGGAGTGCCATTATCCAAAGGACAAATCCTGCCCATCACGGTTTTTCCAGCAGTCTGTATCTCAGGGTGTGGTTCCCAGTTAGGATTGCCGGGGTGGCAGAGCTGGTTGAAGAGGTTTTCTCCCTCCCTCAGTTAGTGCCTCGGGAGCTGATGGCCCTGAGGTGAACACTGCCTCAGGGAATTGTGGATCATGCCCTGGATGGAAGTTGGCAGGGGGGAGGCATCTAATCCCAACTGTTGTCTGTGCTGGGGTAGTGAGCAAACCTGACGGGGCTGGAAGTCTGAGATGGGGAGACAGGGTGGGGTAGGAACCTCTTAAACTGGCTCTGCTGCTGGAGGGAGCCCGAGGAGGAGCCTCACCCTCCCTGGGAGCCGTGGGTGCTCTGTGGGCTGAGCCACAGCTCCTGCTGGAGGTGTTGAGGTGTTGGCCCCGAGTGACCATCCCGGCTGGGTGCAGTGTCACCCTTATTTTGGCTGTGCAAGGGGTTGTGACACCCGTGAAGGGAAATGGGCTTGTGGAGCAGGAGACTTACCTGCTGCTAAGCGCTGTGGGTGCTGGAGAGCTGGGGAGGTGAGAGGGGAGCCAGGGAGTGAAGCGCTCTGTCCCATGGCATGAGGTAGTCAGTGTCCTGCCTTAGCACTGCCCTGCCCTCTGGTCAGATCCTTGTGTGAAATTTGAGAGGAGGCTCTGCCTGTCCCTACCAGCCAGGAGCTGAGGCCTCTCCTGTAAACAGCTTTTACCAAACCTGCCCTTACATGTCGGTGTCTGAGCTATCCCCTGGGAGAGTTCAGATGGGCTTTGCAGCACGTGGAGCCATCAGCTGGGGGATGAAGCCTGGGCAGTGTGCAGGACAAGGTTTCTATTGCAGCCCTGCGTGCTGTGGAGCGATCCCAGCTCAGCCCATGCCTGAGGGATGGCACTGCTGGCTCTGGCCGGTGCCCGGAGTCAGAGCAGCTGGAATGTTGTGATTTCCAACTTGTTTGTACCCTTTCTGCAGGATGGATGGGGTGATGTCAGTGCAGGACACAAGTCGTGGGGCCAGGAAGGCCCACACATGTTGACAGGACACTTGTGACAGTTTTTCTCACAGGATAAGGATAGACTGAGGGATAAATGGCCTCAAAGCTGAGAGAGGGAAGGCAGGCAGAGCAGGCTGTGGGCTGCTTATGTCAGGTAAGATAGGAAAGAAGAGGATGCAGCTTCCTGCCTTCCCTATATTGCTCCATCTTGAATATTTCACCCTATCCCAACACTGGGATGCAAGGAGCAATCCCATCAGGTTCAGCCCAACTCCTTGTTTGTCCTGGAAAGCTGCTCACTGCCAGGTAATGATCCCTTTTGGTTGCTGGTGTTTGTCACTCCCAGACATTGGGGGTGACAGCAGCCAGTCCTGCTGGATACTGGCTTTCCCAGGGCTGCTCCCACTGATTTGGGACTCATGAGTGTGCTGGGGTGACCCTGCCTGTGTTGCTCCCCACAGACATTGAGCATGGGATGAGCCCCAGGCACTGGGTTAGAATTTGGGTGGTTTTACTTCACCTGCTCCTTCTTCCCCACGTTTGAAATGTGACACTGGCAATTCCTGTCAAGCCAAGCTCCTTCCTGGAGTTCCTCTGTGCCCTGTGTGAAACCCAGCCTGGCCAAATGTCCCTGGTCTGCTGGACACACCTCAGCTGCCCAGTCTAGACAGGGCCCAGGCAAGGGGGGTTATTAATCTCTCCCACATGCCTCAAACTGGAGGCACTACAAATGAGTCATTCCAAATGACCCAGGTGTAATAATTGAGCTCTAAATAATTCAGGGGCTGTTCAGATTTGGTCTGGGCAGGGCTTTGGTGGAAGCTAGCAGCAACTGAAGGCTATTCTTGGAAAGCTTTAGAAATCCCTGTGAGCATTTAGATCCTGCCAGATGCATGACTGTGCTGGTCCCTGGGAGAATACATCCCTGAAACCAACTGGATGCTGTTCCCTCTCAGCAGAGAGGGATGCAGGAGATAAATATCTGCTGAATTCTTACTGTCCCAAGCCTGGCTGTGCCCTGAGTGTGTCCTGGAAGCTGCAGTGCTGACTGAGCAAGGAGCCAAACACCACAGGGGCACTTGGAAGTTACCTGTGAGTTACCAAACAATCTCTGCAGGCTGCATTTGTGTTCCTGTAATAACCAGGAATAAGTTATCCCAGCTGCAAGTGACACTGACAAGTCAGGAGAGCAGTCCCTGTGCCCCTGCTGCTAAGCGCTGTGGGTGCTGGAGAACTGGGGAGGTGAGAGGGGAGCCAGGGAGTGAAGTGTCTATTTAGTTATGTCAGGAGCCACCCAGACAGGGATTTGCAGGTCACTGGGTGGGTTTGGGGGAGAAAGGGCACATGTGGGAAAGTGGTGATGTGCTCAGAAGGGGAGAAACAAGGTGCTGCCCTAATCTTGTCCTCTAAAAATGTACGAGGGAAAGAAATTCTCTTCAGGATGAGATCTCTGGTGCTGCTGCTGAGGGAAGAGTGTTGCTGATTCCAGAGGAGGAAATTATGGCAGAGCCTTTAGGGTGCCATGAGGAACTTCGGTATTGTTCTTCCCTTTCCACAGTGGCCTGAACTCCCTGTGCTGCTGGTTCTCCCTGTTTACCTCCTTTCCCAGTTCTGGGAACATTCATAGCTGGCTGTGGATGTTGCTTTCTGCCACTTGAGGTGGTTCAGGTAAACCTGGTGACAAAGTGTTGTATTCTGTGAATCCGTGCTGAGGGGAGAGGAGATGGAGCTGTTGGACAGGGATTCTGTCCTGTTCCTGTGTCCGTGCTTGTGCATCTCTGTTGCTGTAGCAACAGCACTGGGAGTAAACAGCATGAGCTGGCTGTCCAGGGATTCTGAATCCCTCTGGATGTTCCAGGAACTTGAACCAGAGGAGTTTTTGGGCTGAGATCGGCTCAGGGGTTTCAGGGTAGTGGATTTTCCATGTTTTAGCCATCGCTCTGTACACTGAAGAGTTTTAATAAAGCTGCCCCCACACACCCTTTTAGGTCAAGGAAGAGGCTCTGTGGGCTTTGTTTGTGCTGGTCCTCAGGGTTGGGAGCTGAGTGCAGAATCCTGTTGTGTTTTAGCCAGTCCTGACAGAGTTTGGGAGAAAATACCACTTGAGAAAAGTCCTCCTAGTTCTTCCACGTACCCCTGGCTCCTGGGAGCTGTAATGTTGGGAGCGAGCTGAGGCAGCTGGAAGTGGAAAGGAGAGGGCTGGCAGTGCATGCTCCTTTAAGGTCAGGCTGCCTCAGTGTCTTTAATTTGCTGTGCATAAATATTTCCATGTGTCACTGAGCCCCTTTGCCCCATTTGGAGTAAGGAAGGGACGAGTGCTGGGCTCCTTATGGAGCAGAGGGGGAGGGAATGTGTGCAGGGATGGTGTAACAGCACAGAGTCCAGAGGAAATATCCTTCCTAGTAGCTGGATTCCCACATTGTCCATGTTCTTCACAATGGCCCTGGGTTGTTTTTCCCTCTCCCTGAGCATCCTCAGCCCTATAGCCTGCAATGCAGCCAGCCTGCTGCTGTTCCCTTTAAAAAACAGTGTCAGCTGAGCAGGAATTGCAGTACAAACCTCAGAGCTTCCTGTGTTTTTGTTATCCCAGTACTCCTGTGGTCCAGCCTCTCTCAGGCTGGGTGATGGGATGGAACTGGCAACAGGTTTTGGCAGAGCTGGGTTGGGACACTGGGAAATTTGGAGGGTGACTACTTCCGTGATAAAAAAAATCCGAGCTAGTCCTGTGATCCCTCACTGTGCTGGGGACAGAGAGGTCCCCAGCAAGGAACAAAGTCACTTAGGGCTGACCTGCTACTGCTGGATCAGCTGCAGCTCTGAGTGCTTATGGCTCTGTCTGTCCCTCGTCCTGGGTCTCTGCCTCCTGGTCTGTGTGGGCTCAGTGGTGGGAATATGGATTAAATGTGTATGAATTTCAAGCCAGCCTTTTCTGGAGCAGTTTGGTCCATTTTGGGGAGATTCTGTTGCCTTCCTGCATAAAGCAAAAGGAGGAGCAGAGCTGGTACTGCTCATCTGCCTGGCTGCATAGGGCACGTGCTGGGCACACCTGGCAGGGAAAGAGCTCCACAGAGGGCTTTTTCCTTGGATTTCTTCTGCTTGGGAAAGGGTGGGATGTAGTTCAAGGGGTTCTCTCAGTCTGCTCCAGAAACGAGAAGCTTGAATGTCAAATTATGGCTTTTAGCACTGAGAGTTGGTGTTCAGCCTTGAAATGGCATGGAGGGTTTGATGGTCCTTCAAGAGCTCCTTCAGGCTTTCATGGAATCCAGGCAGGATTTGTCCCGATGCCATGGCTGGTGGTGGGAATGGGCAGCCTGGGGGTTAGCAGTGCCATCAAAGCCCGTTGGGACAGTGGCTGTGAGTGACAGAGGCTGCAGATGGCTGGAGTGAGGAGCCGTATCCCTTCGTAGGAGCAGCGCTTCTTTTTTGGGACTGCTGCCAGAGCTGCCCATCTGTGATCTGATCTAGCATGTTCCTCTGCCTCGTGGTTTCGCTGCCGTGGCTGGTCAGTGTGTGGTTTGGGAGCAGCTGTGGAGCTCTCCTTGGCCCCTCTGTGCTCCCTCCCCACCTGCCTTGCTCCAATTCCCCAATTACTCCTCGTGTACGTTCAATTTTGTAACTCAGAAGTGCAAACCAAAGCGTTCTCCCTGGTCATTCTGAAATGCTGCCAGCCTTGCTCGTGATAGGAATCCCTCCTGGAGCTGGGAAGCCTGGAAGGGCTCCAGTTTTGTGTAGATCCTGTCTGCTCCTTAGGCTGGTGCTTTGAGTTTGTCTTTGTCCGGGGATGTGCCAGCTGGGATACGCCCATTCCACACTCCAGGTTTTGAGAGAAGTGGGAGGTGGTGAGGGGCATTAAACCTGAGTTAAACTTTGCGGTTCCTCTTGTCCTGGGTCTCTTGAGGGGTTTGTGCCTGTTCTTCAGATCCTGTGGTGCCTCCCATATTTGGGGAAGCGGGGAGTCCAGGATTGAAGGTGGGAGAGGCACAGAGGGCAGGAACCTGCTGCCTCTGTGCTGTGCTTGTGCTCCAGAGCTTAGAGCCCAGCCCAGGAGCTGAAGTGGGAGGTGCAGGCTTGGAGAGGAGAGGGATATAGAAAGGAAAAGCTCTTGTGCTTAAGATAAGCAGTGACCTGGCAGGCTGCTGATTGGGTGTCATAATCTTGGTGCCTTGGTTCTTCACACTCTGTCTGGAAACACTGGCAAGGGAGGATCTTCCCTGCACTGGCACCTGCTGTGCCCTAGGTCTGTCTGATCACAGCCTTGCTGCTTCCCTGCTTGTCCATCTTCCTGTCAGGCTGCCTTGTGCCTTCCTGGAGAAATGGAGCTCTTTCCCACTGCTAAAATTGCTGGGGATTCTCAGCACAAGGTCTCAGAGGCAGAATTCCGGACTTGCCTCAGGTACTTGCTCGAGATCAGGACACCCATCAAGAGATTCAAATGTTGCAGGTCTGGATTTATCTAGACAAGAGCCACAGTTGTTTGCTGTAAAAATATGTGAGAACTTAAATTCCTTAACTGAGGAGAGTTCAGCTGGTTGATTTATTACCATTTTGGGTGCATTTCAGCAGAGTAAACCTGCAAAGGGATGGGGGGAGGAAGAAATGCACTGGTAAGTCCCATTGTTCTATGGATATACTGGGAGCCAGGGAGAAGTTAAAACCTGCAACAAGGGGAGTTAGGGATTAGAAATGGGAAATGCATTCTCCATGTCAAAGGAATAAAGGAGGGTTGTGGGAGGCTTCACACGGGCAAGCTGCTGTGGAAAGACAGCAAGCACAGGGAGAGGAAAAGCAAGGGGTGCTCTGGTCTCCTGAGGGGGAAGGAGCTGTGGCACAGCAGGAAGAGGTTCCTGGCAACTGGGAGATGGAGCTGAGGGAGGGAATGGCAGCAGACAGGACAGGAAGTGACTGAAATACTGTGGTGTGTGTTGGTTTCACTCTCTAAATACATGAGGCTCTTTCAGCGAAAGGACGGCTTGTTCTTTTTTTCAAATGTGACCTTGTACTCGTTCTTCCCTCAAAAAAACCTCACAGGAGAGGAGTTTTCTGGCTCTCCTCAGCTGACTGTCAGCTCCTTTGCTGTTAGAGGGAGCTGTGCTCCATGGAGGCAGCGCTTGCTGATGGAAAGATGTTTCCAAGGAAGGGTTTTGGAGAGTGCTGCTGTGGAGTTTCATGACGTGCTTTCCCTGAAATTCTTGGGCAAAGGAGACTGCAAGTGAAAGGATCAGAATAGAAGGGATAGCTGTCAGTAGGATTAATATTCATGCTTCCTATTTCCTCCATTAATTGAATGGTACCCAGGAGGGTCAGAAAGGAATGGTGAAGGACAGCTATCTGAGGTGGGAATTGCTGGCTGCCTGGTCTTGGAGGAAGAATAAACTGCCTTTATCTTGACCCTGCCTGACACTGAGAGAAAGGCTTTGGGCCACTTGTCAGTTCTTCCTTAGTAAAACTCTCAGCAGGATGAAAAATGCCTGGATCCTAAGAGAAAGCTGGGAAAACAAAGTGATATTTAAATATTGCTGCTTAATGCTGAATGCTGAGGTTGTCTGACAGATAATGTAATGTGCCTGACTCTGTCCCTTGCTTCACTGGAGCTGAACTTCACCCAGAACATTGTCACAGGTGGCAGTTTTGGGGACATCTGCTGATCTCCTTTTGGGAAGCTGCGTGTCCCTGGCTGAACTGGTTGATACTGGAAGGGCTCCCAAATAGTGGAGTCACTCCCATGAAGCAGCAGGTCTAGTCTAAGAGTCCAGGACTGTGAGTTGCTGGTGTTGTGCGTAGGAAAGTCCTGGGAAGGCGTACTCAGCCAAGCCCCATCCCTGGCACAGGCTGTGGGATAAAGGTAGGCAGCTCTTCCCAGGAAGAGGTCAGACTTGGTGCTGTCAGAAGGATTTGCACAGCTCTGTGTGTATAACAATGGGCAGGTGAGGTTGGCATTAGGAGCCTGTCATGGCTTTGCAGGTGTCACCTGTAGCCAGTTATTTATCCAGGCAGCAATTCCCTGTGTGGCCCATCACAGAAGAAAGAGGGTCTTGGAGCACCCACTGAGCACATCTGTCCTCGTACAGAGACGCAGTTTGGGGACGTGGGGTCTGTGGTTTGTGTCACTGTGCTGTGAGGAAGCTGCAGACTCCAGGAGGGGAAAGCTCCCGCAGACACTGCCTCTCCCATAACGCATGCCTGGAAGCACAGAAGCCTTTCCTTCCTCCTGCCTGTTCTGGGGCCCTGAAATACTGTTTTTCCCCACCCTGCCAAGACAACAATGACATGAAAGCAGTGTGGCCCCGGCCGGGTCCGATGGGATGGGAGCTGCTTGCATTGTGCTTTTGGGTCCTCAGCCACGGCTGGGATCCCGCTCTCCTCCATGCTGGGCCAATGAGGAGGCCACACTCTTCCCTGCCCACGGGAACAGGCGAAGCTGATCTGCCTGGGAGCTGGAGGGGGTTTGTGGCTGATGCTTTGCCGATGACAGGAGCAATAGACTTCGGAATTTGCTCGGCTGGAGGACACAATCCCCTTCCTTCTGTGTTTTGCATCCCTGTTTCCTCATTGCAAAGGGATTCAAGTTGAAGGTGTTCCTGCCTGTTTCCTGGTGTTTGCGCTTCTGTGGTGTGGCTGCCTTATTGTGGAGTGGTTTGGGTGGAAGGTTCCAACCTGTTTACTTTGGAGGCTGTGCTGTGAAGGAGATCTGGGAAAAGAGTCTGAACAGTTCCCTGATCCCACAGTGCATCTCCAGCATCCACCCATGGCACTAGGAGGATACGGATCAGGCCTGGCCACGTGGTCACATTTCTGTTGAATGAGCTGCTCTACACAATCCAGAGCCTGGCTTGGTGCCACTTCCAGAAGGACAGACAATGCCTGGTCATCGTGTCTGTGGCTGGAGCTGCGTTCCAGCCCGGCTATCCCAAGGTTCATCCTCATCTTGGACTCACCTGAGTTTCAGCCCAGTGCAGTAACCCTTGCTCCTAGTTAAGTGTAGCCAAGGGAGTCAAATATAAGCTATTAAGGGATTGGTTTGGACATAGCCTCTTTTGCCAGAATTTCCATGCCAAACCTTTTCCCCAAAAAAAGATGAGGTTTTGAATCCAGCAGAGGCGAAAGAGCTGCTTTTCCCCCTAAAAGTGAGTGTGTGGAGTAAGGGAGCAGGTCAAAAAGCAGCCTGGTCCTGCGGTGAGCCACCACCCACCTGATCCCAAAGCAGGTGAGGGCATGGACTGCAGAATCCTCCTCTTCGTGGTGCCCATCCTCTGATTAATGACAGGGAGCTGCCTGCTGGGATCTGTAGCCCTAGACTTGCCTCCCATTGGGAACAGTGAAACGTTGGTCATGCTGGAGGGTGATTCACATCCTTGCCTGGCATAGGTGTGCCTTGAACTTCCCTGGTGTGCTTTAGTAAGGAATAGCATGAAATGGGGCTTTCCCCAAAATGCTGAGTTCTTCAGGAAAAGCTGAGCATGAGGTTGGCTCATTGTCCCTAAATCCTGCACAGGGCAGAGCCCTCTCTGCTCTGTGCCCTCATTTTAAAGCTGAGTACCACGCAGGCTTCATGGATTCCGTGATTTTTAAGGAAAAGTGCTTCATAAGGTGAGCTGATCATCCATTATAACACAGTCATAATACCTCTACATCACTAACTTAAAGTTCTGATGCATCCCCTTGGAAGAGCCAGTCTCAGTTTAAAGGCAGAGGGAGCATTTGGTAGTTCCAGTTTTTGGTGTGCGCAGCCCAGCCTTAGCAGTGTGAAATTCCAAGTGTTCCTAAGGAATGGGTCGCTTCTGCTCGTGCCACCCCCATAGGTCTGTGTTTTTTAAATGCGTTTTCCTGCCTTTATACAAATATCTCTGTAAAAACCTGTAAGTAAAGTGAGTTTTTGTGTTGTTAAAAACGGGGAATGCCCACTCATCTTTAGTGGATGGCTTAAGACAAAGGACAGCAGCCCTTTTCCAGATGGTTTAATCGTCGGGGCCATTGGACAGACCCTGGCTGCGGGATCCTGAGGACTCTTCCTGAAAGTGCCCCATTCAGGAGCAGCCGATTGTTCCTGCCTGGCTGATGAGGTGTTTGTGTCCCTGTCGTTCAGGTTTTTGGGAAGGGGGTTGGAAGGCTGAGCACAGTCAATGAACTGTTAACAATAGGTGAGTGACTCTGTCTTGATGGCAGGGGAACTCCTTGAGCATCCATCAACCTGCTTGAAACTGGGAGTTAAAATTAAACGTTGGAGGGGGTGGGGGAAAAGCCTTTTTTTGTGTGTCCCTACGTGCTCCTGCACTGGTTCATCGAATTAATTTTAAAATTTATTTAAAGCAGTGCTTCTGTATGAGGGAGTCATTCCTCTTTCTCCAGGGAGGTCGTCACAGGCTGGCTCTGATGGTGTTGCTGGGGATGTGACACTGCCCCTCCCTGCTGCAGGCAGGTGCCAGCAGCTGTGTCACCTCCTGCCCCGTCCTGTCCCTGGCTGTCTGCTGGCCCAGCAGTTGGTGTGCACGCTTGATAACGGGAACATCCCTAATTAAGGGAAGGCAGCTTGGCTCATTCAGAGCAGTTTGCCTTTTATCTGAGGGGATTTAGGGAGCATTCCCACGCAGGGCTCTGCTCTCTGGCCAGGTGGCCAACAGCTGGGGACAGTAATTTCTTCCAGATCCAGCAATGCCAGAAGAGGATGTCTGTCAGGAATCCCTGTACAGATGTGCATACGAGACCCTCTAAGAAAAGTGTTTCTTTCCCTCTGCTATACCTCCCCACACCAACAAGGGAATAAATCACCTTTTTTGTACAGGCACAGCCAAACGTGAGAATCTTTATTTTGTCACTGGTGTTCTGGCAGAGATTTAAATTCACAAGTGCCTTTACCTCCAGTGCATCAAAAGACTGATACAGTTGTTAAAGTGGGTAACTGATTCTTTGTTCTTTGCCTCAGTTACACTAAACTCTCTGTCTTCCTCCCTCCCCTCCTCCCGTGTTTCCGTGTTGGAATTCATTAGGAGTGATTATCTGTCTCCCGTACAGCCCAATTAGCACAAATCTGGATGGAGGAGGAGCAAAGCTGCCCCAGAGGCCGTGGCTGAGCTGTGCTAGGTTGGGATGAGGCTCTGGTTGTTCCTCCTGGTCCATAACTTCCCTTCCTGGTCCCTAACTCTTCCCTTCCTGTTGCTCTCCCCTCAGCGTGGCACGATGAGGCGGCGTTACGAGGACGACGGCATCTCCGATGATGAGATCGAAGGGAAGAGGACGTTTGACCTCGAGGAAAAGTTGTCCACCAACAAGTTCAACTCCACCTTCGTGGTCTTCATGGAAGGCAAAGGTTTGTCTTGGGACTGCTGGTCCCAGGCGGCGCATGCGGGGAATGGCATGGAAGCTGCTCGCTCCGGAGAGCATGGAGCCGGTCTGCAGCTTGCTGGGACACGTGGCAGCCAGGGATGGGAGGGTTTGCCTGGGTCAGCACCTGTAATTGCAGCCACATGTCTACCAGATCCTTAATTCAGGGACTGTGTGGGATGTCTCCCCTTCCTTTCACCACGCACACGGCTCTGTGGGATGGCTTTTCATCACACAGCCCCTCATGAGGATTTAGCGGGAGGGAGGAGTGCTTCTTCAAGGCAACTCTTGCTTGGCTCTGAGCTTCCTAGGGAAGTGAACACCAGAATCCAGGCTGTTCACCTGTCAGGAGCAGCCTGTTGGAGCAAATCCCTTCCTCCTTAGGGGAACTGTCTGAGGCTTGTCAGCAGCACACACTGTGCTGCCTCTCAGAACTGCTGCAAAGGAGTTCCAGGATTTCTGAGGGAGCGTAGAAAAGTGAGGAGCAGGGTTGGATGAGAAATCTCCAGAGATCCTTTTTAACCTCAGTGTGTCTATAATCCTCTGAAGGATTTTCTCCTAAACCTTCCCTCTTCTTGTCTCCCCACATCAGACTTCACAGTTGAGTACATCCAGCGGGGTGGCCTGAGGGACCCGCTCATCTTCAGGAGCTCGGACGGCCTGGGGATAAAGTAAGTGCTGGGAGCACAGAGTGGTGGGTGACTCTGGCCCAATTCCTTCATCTCTCCACACTGTGTGGGATCTGATCCTGGCTCTGCCAAGCTGGTTTGACTGTGTCGTGTCTATGCTGTTCTTTATGTGCAGTGAGCAGAGAGAAATATCTTCCAGCTCAGTTATCCTGTTCTTCGTAGTCTGTTTGGACTGAAAAATGAGAGGACAGAATTGGCTGTAGGTGATCAGAATTCCACCAAATGTCTGGAAAGTCCCAGTGCAGCTCTGATGCAACATCTGGCTGGGTTTCTTTCCTAGTAACATAGGCATCTATTGCCAGAGAGTCAAACAATTTGTAGTATTTCTGGCATTTTCCAGAATTCCAACCTGATTTTTTTGAACTTCTAAACTGCTCTTTTGCTACAGTACATCCACTGAGGTTTGCAGCTCTTAAGTGTAAAGTGGGTCAGTGGTTTTGGGGGTTAATACAAAGATTAGAGGAATAAATGACCCCTCACAAACTTTCAGAGCCAGTACCAGCAGCACTGCTCTAAACCCCCTCAGCTGGCTGAGAACGGATGGGTCACATCTCATCCAGTTCAGGCTGTTCTTGCTGGGGTGAATTGGGTAGGAAGTCGTGCCAGGCTCAGTTTTAACAGCTGGGTGACTTGGGAGGGCAGAGATTTGATACTGGGCGTTACAGTGTAGCTGAAACTGGATTTCTCCTGAGCTTTTGGGTACTTCTCTGGGTCAAGAGCTGCTCGAATGGCTGCCAGCCTGCTCCGTCTGTGACAGCAGTGTTTGTACAGAGAAAGGTGCCAGTACAAACATTGGAGTGGTTCTGCTGTGTCAGTGGAATATACTGCGTGTCCTGCTCCGGCCGTGCCTTTGGATTGGGATAACTCACACGAGCAGCCTTTAAAATGAGAGCTGGGATTGCTTAGTTCAAGGCCTGCTGGCTCCCTTGCCAGAAGTTGCTGTACAACAGCCCTGGAGATGGTACATCCTATTCCCAAGTCTGCTTCCTGAGCCAGAAGTTTGTCCTAGTGTTTCACCCCAGTCCTGTGCCCCCAGAGATCCAGTTCCATGACCTTCTCCAACACCAAAGCAGCACAGATGTACCTTCAGGGTGCCAATTCCTGGGTCACAGGGTGTGCAGCCAGAAGCACTTGATGGTTTTTTTTTAGCCAGATGTTTGTCCCACAGGATGCCGGATCCAGACTTCAGCGTGAACGATGTGCGGCTGTGTGTGGGTAAGTGTCCAGAGCCACCCTGCACTTGCTTGTGTGGATGGGATCCTTGAGGATCTCACCTCCTGGAGCCCATGGCGCACAGGGACAGCTGCAGTGACGTGTCTGTCGTGGCAGGGAGCCGACGGATGGTGGATGTGATGGATGTGAACACGCAGCGGGACATCGAGATGTCCATGGCGCAGTGGGCGCGCTACTACGAAACGCCGGAGGAAGAGCGGGAGAAACTCTACAACGTCATCAGCCTGGAGTTCAGCCACACCAAACTGGAGAACCTGGTGCAGAGACCTGCTACGGTGAGCGGGGCTCTTCCTTCCGCAGGGATCTGCTTTCCCTGGAGCTCTGGAGGCGAGGTGCAGCCTGGCATTGGGATGTGGTAAAAGAGGGGCTGCCCGCAACGCGCGTGGGCTCAGCGGGGATGTCAGTCTGGAAGCTGCTGGAGCTGATCTCCCAGTCAGGCTGTGGTGGCCATGGCCAAGTCCCTGGCATGTCACTCTGCAGAGAGATGGCCTGTTCATTGGCTGTCAGCAATTAGAAACGTGGAAGTCTGAACTCTGCACAGTGTGACAGGGAGGGTTCCTGATGGAAAGTGCTGAAATCTCTGAGGGCAGAGGAGGCCAGGACTGGAGGTGTGCTGAAGAGGGGCAGGAGGCTGTTTTGTGGTGGGGAAACAGAGCTGTGGGAGGTGGGATGGATGGGATGAACATCCTGAACTCCCTCTGCAGTCAGCAGAGGGGAAGTGACAGCTGTGTAGGGCCAGTCACTTCTTTCTGTTGACTGCAGAGGGAACCTGGACATCTCTGGCTCTCCTGAAGCTTAGGGAGTTGAATCTCAGCCTAGGAGATGCTGTCTGGCATATTTTTTATGCTGGCGTCAGAACACCTGGTTATAAGTATTTTATGTGTGGGACTGCCCCAGTGGCACTGGGAAATTTTCTGGGTGTGGGGAAGGAGCTAAAAGGGATTTACCAGCCTGAGGGGAGCAAAAGGCTTTGCTGTGCCACTTTTTTCTCTGCTCACGTCTCCCACCTCTCTGCTGTAGGTGGATTTGATTGACTGGGTTGATAACATGTGGCCCAGGCACCTGAAGGAAAGTCAGACAGAGTCTACCAATGCCATCCTGGAGATGCAGTATCCAAAGGTGCAGAAGTAAGTGACTTCCTGAGCTGTGGCAGGCAGCAAACAATCTCTTGCAGGAAAACTGCCCAAGGGAGCAGCAGTTTGTACCAAGGGAAAGGGGGAGGAGCAATATCCCTGTTTATTTTGGTGGGTGACACTTGTAAAGCCACTGCAGTCAGTTATTCAGTCTCCTTTAGCTGTGTGGCACTGCTCTGAGCCTTTGGCCTGGGTTTGGGGGGCCCATTCCCTTGGAATGTGTCATGTCTGCTCCAAAATGTGGATCAGCACTCATTTTCACCTTCTCCTCATTTTGTTTTCCACCAGATACTGTCTGATGAGCGTCAAGGGCTGCTACACAGATTTCCATGTGGACTTTGGTGGCACTTCTGTGTGGTACCACATCCACCGAGGGGGAAAGGTAGGACAGTCCCTATTGGGACAGCTACAGGTGCTTTAGGAGAGTGGCTGTTGGTCTGTTTTTGTGTAAATCCTTGAGGATGCAGGCCTCAGACAGCAAACTGAAGTCTTTCCACCCCAAACTTACCTATATTGCATGGAGCCAGACAGGTGCCAATCCCTAGTTCAGGTGTAGCTCTAACATGGTACATGTAACTCAAGTAAATGTTATCACTCTTGTATCTGTTTCCTGGGCTCTGTATCTCTTGCCTTGGCACTGATGTCCATCATACCTTAAAAGCATCCCAAGCTCAGGCTACCTGTAGCACTCAGCATCAGGCTGGGAAAGACCTTGCTTGTCCTCTCCAGTGGGGCAGCTGCCCAAGTCATTTCCTTAGGAAGTTCTCAGGGAGAGGAAGAGATTCAGATGTTGGGAAGAAGCCATAGCTGTTCATTATGGGATGACTTACATAAGCGTGTTGTCTTCTTTTGCAGATCTTCTGGCTGATCCCTCCCACACCCCAGAACCTGGAGCTCTATGAAAACTGGCTTCTCTCAGGGAAGCAGGGAGACATTTTCCTTGGGGACAGAGTGTCAGAGTGCCAGCGCATCGAGCTCAAGCAGGGCTACACATTTGTCATCCCCTCAGGTACCCCCAGGCTGGGCAGGGGCATCCTGGCCTTGGCCAGGGTTGTGGCAACACTGAAACTCCTGGGACACAGGCAGGATTTTGCTCCCTCATGAGTCACTGAGAGAGGGAGATGTGATGTGGCTCTGTCCTCTCGCTTGCCACCTCCCAAAACATGCCTGTGATGGGACTGTGGATCCAGCCCAAGTGTTAGGAAAGCTGTGGCTGGCTCACATCACATTTGATTAATTATTAAAGGAGGCTTTCCCAGATCCTGTCATGTTGACACATGGAGCAGTGTAGGTTGAGGACAGGCTGGCCCAAGGCAGCTCCTCAGCTTCCTGGGTGTCTTGTGACACCACTGCAGCGCTGTGGCTTACAGCAGGACCAGGAACAGAAAACACCAGGGATTGCACAACTCACTCGTTTGAGTCCTGTTATCACAACTGACACCTCTTTTGAACTGAGTGGCTTTGCCTTAAGGAAACCCATGCTGGAATTCCCCAGATGTTGGACTTGGCTGGGTTGCTTAGCCTTGGAGATAAGGGCTGGAACTTGAGTTATTTTGAGTGTTGGAACACACTTTGGAAGACTGTTTCCCTTGGTGCTGGTGTTCTTAGGCCTAACGCAATTAGGAGACAATCTAGGATGACACCAGGGTGACAAAAAACTATGCAAGGTGAATCAGAAGGATTCTTCCAACTCTACTTTCTCTCCCAAGGTTGGATCCACGCTGTGTACACTCCCATGGACACGCTGGTTTTTGGGGGCAACTTCTTACACAGCTTCAACATCCCTATGCAGCTCCGGATCTACAGCATCGAGGACCGCACGCGGGTGAGGACCTGTGGGAGAGCCGTGCCGGACACTGGGTCAGGCCTGGTGTGCCATCTGAGAGCAGCAGTGGGGAAGGAGGCCTGACAGATGCTCTTGCCTGTTTTGCAGGTCCCAAATAAGTTTCGTTATCCCTTCTATTACGAGATGTGTTGGTACGTGCTGGAGCGCTACGTGTACTGCATCACCAGCCGCTCCCACCTGACCAAGGACTTCCAGAAGGAATCCCTCAGCATGGGTAAGTCCAGCCCTTATTCTTTCCTCACCCTGATCGAACTGGCTTCTTACACCCTCCTGCTGGGGCACTGGCTCAGCAGCGTGGCAGGCAGGGGAGAGGGCTGGGTGGGTTTTTTTTGAGCATGAAGTCACAACCAGCCAGACTTCTGCTTCCTCCTCTGGCCCTGCAGCAGCCCAGGTTCCTCACAGCTGTGAAACCAGCACACCCCCAGTTCAAAGCCTTGCACGGAAGAGGTGGGGGGAAGTTGCAGTGGCCACCATGGTGCTGTGGGCAGGAATTCTCTCTGGCTGGCCAGGGCCTTCTGCACACAGAGTTTAAAGGGCTGACAGAGTTACTTCCAAGGGCTCAGCAACCTCATGGTTGTGAGTGAGTCCACATCCTGTTTCTCACATCGTGAAGGCAGCATCAAGGTCCCGAACCCTCAGCTGGAGATCCCAAGCCCTCCAAAGCAAAATGAGGTTGGACAGGGCTTTCTTTGAGCAACATGATGTCATGAAAGATGTCCAGGCCCATGGCTCCGGAGTTAGACTAGATGGTCCCTTCCAACCCAATGCCATGAAATTGAGTCCAGGACATGAAGTTCAGTCTAGGGCATTTGCTGTTTCTTCCTCTGGGACATTTTTCTGTATCTGGTGCCTTGCATTCCCACAAACAAACCAGGAATGGGAACGGCTTTTAGCTGTTCTTTTCCAGCTTCTCTGTTCCTTTTACCTCATACATATCTGTTGCTCCAGCATCTCTGGTGACTGGGGGGATCCCTCCACACACTGAACGCCTCCTGTGATTGCTCTCCCTGTTTCTCCATCATGGCAGATATGGAGCTGAGCTCCTCGGACTCAGTGAACATGGAAGAGGAGGAGGAGGAGGAGGATGATGAGGACGCAGCAGGGAAGGAATCCCGGCGCCCTGTGACCAGGAGGTCCATTCTCACCAGCCCCATCGCCAACGGTGCCAACGTGGACTATGACGAACTGGGCAGGAGCTGCCGGAGCAGCCTGCCGGGTCTCAAGAAGACCCCATCCATAGACTCTTCTGACTCCAGCCGGGGCTCCCAAAACGGCCAGGCCTGGGACCCGAGCGGGGGCAGCCCCCGCAAGAGCAGGAAGGTGCACCTGACCCAGTTTGAGCTGGAGGGGCTGCGCTGCCTCGTGGACAAGCTGGAGTCGCTCCCTCTGCACAAGAAGTGTGTTCCCACCGGCATCGAGGACGAGGACGCCCTCATCGCTGACGTCAAGGTAGGCCTGAGCGAGCACAAAGCACTTCCCGTGGGGAAACTGGGCTTCACTCTCGCCCTACCCCTGTCCTGGGGCAGGATTGGTGTCCTCCTCTTCCGCTGCGTGAGGCCGATGTTACACCTGAGGGATGGCCCTGGGATTTGGGGTTGGGAAAGCAGGAGGGTGGCTGGGCCCTGGCTGGGTCCCTCATGGCTGTCAGTGCAGGAGTGCTTTTTGCTGATGCAGTTCACTTCCAGTTTTGGCTGTGGACTCTGTGACAGTTGGAGCCTTTTCCTTGCCCCAGGTGGATTTGGCTTTGTTCCTTTGAGTTGTTTGCCCAGGGTGTGACCTGGAGTTATGAGAGTCAGTTATTTTGGGCTGCTGAGGGTTGTTTAGGTTTTATTTCCCTTCATCTGTTGAGCTGACCCAATGAGCTTTGGTGTTTTAGCTGTTTCAGCACTGAAGTGGGAATGTCAGCTTCACTCTATTACCTAGAAAAAGTTACCTTCTGCTCCCCTCCTTGCTGTTGGTGATCTGTGCGGCTGCTTGCCTGTACCAAAGCTGCCATCCAGACACAGCCATGCATGTGTCCTTGTCTTTGCCATTGTTTTTATTTCCAAGTGCTGTTTCCTGGGTGTTTTTTGCGGGGTGTTCTGGTAAATCTAGAGCTCTGCTGTGTTTGGAGCAGAGGGTGCAGCTCTGGGGTCCCAGGGTCTTGGCTGAAAGAGTCTAGATGCTGTTAGGGGCTGTGTTTCTGGTTTCCTGTGGCTTTTTGGGTGTCCTGTGTGTGCTGTGACCTTCAAGAATGTGACACAAGTGTTTCTGAGCCCTGTATGATGCTCTGGAGGAACCTGAGCTGTGGGCTCTGTGTTTCACCCTGGGACTGACAAAAGCAGGCTGGTGTTGGGCATTTTGAAGGCAGAGCCCTCAAGGTTGTTGGTGTTCAGTTGGAGTTTGAGACCTGATCAAAGAATTTGTTCATGTTTTGGAGGTAGTAAAGGTGTGCCTGTGGCTTTGGTGTGACCCACCCGCCCCTGTGTCCGATTGTACCTCGCAGATGAGCTGTGGGTGACAGCCCTTGTGGTCCCAGACAACTTCTCTGAGGATTTGCTCCTTAAAGCTGGCTGTCCTTGGAGGTTTGGAAGTATCCTGAGCTGCAGCACTCAACATCCTCAAGGCATGCAGATCCTTAGTCACCAGCCTGCAGTGGCTGGAGAAGGTGGGATGAGTTTGTCCAACTACCGCAACCCTCTACTTTCAAAACCCATTTTCCATAGAGGTGATGGAAGTAGCCAGTAGAGGTTGGCTCATAAAGCCTGGGAATGGCTAAGACATTTCTAGCTACAACATTCCACTGGGGCCACCCATCTGCAGCAGGTACTTTTGTCCTTGTGTCACCAGGTAAGGTCACTGATGGAGCTGGGATCTGGCCAAGCTGGGAAAGCCTCACTTTGGTCTGTGCTCCCCACAGTCAGGACATGCAGGCCTGGCACCTTGATTTGCTCATCCAGTGCCACCCTCTGCTATCCAATGTCCCCAGGCACACCAGGAGCAGGAAAATGCTGCCTTTTCCCCCAGCCTCTTGTGTGGTGATCAGGATTTCAGGGTGTCTGTCTGTTGGGTCACGTGGAGAAATATGTATCCTGTCACGAGTTCAGCCTGGAGCATCACGTGGCGGGACATGACACTTCGGATGTGACTGTGTTGTGCTTCCAGCTCTGTGGCAGGAATTGTCTGAAGATCCTGAGCGTGGTGGGGAAGGATCATTGACAAAGAGGGAATTTCTGAGAGGTCCTGTTGTCTTTTGGCTGCTTCCATCCATCCTTTCCAACCCCTCTGTGGTGTGCTGGTTTCCATGACTGGATTTGACAGGAGGAGGATGGTCATGAGGCAGCTGACAGCAGGTCTAAAGCCAGACCCCTGTGGTCTGGCATAAACAGGTTATATTTGGGCTCTGCATGGAGCTGTTGGAGCACCAAGGATTGTAGAAACAGGAGAAGGCTCTCCTAGAAGTGCTGATCCTCATCTCAAAACCTCTGGTGTGGCATTGCCCACGTACGTGACTGGGCAATGGGCACAGAGAGAATTTGGTGTGGAATATGGGGATTGGAATGGGGATTGTATCTTCAGGGATGGGTGAGGAAGTTCAGGGTGGCCTGTGAGCTGTGCCAGGAAGGTCTCCCGTGGTGGGATGGCAGCACTGGTCACGCTCCTGCCTCTGGGTCGCAGAGAGCCCGTGCCAGGGGCCCGAGGGTGTCACTGGTGGCACAGTTGGTGACAGTCCCGGGTGACAGTCCCGAGCCAGGTCGGCAGGCGACTGGCTTCCTGGGAACACAGAGCTGTAGTTGTCTGCAGAGGCTTTGGATGCAGCCGAGGTGGGAGCAGCCGCTGCTCCCCTGTGCTGTTTGGCTTTATTTCAGGAGTTTCCTCCATTTTAATTGCGGTGTGTAGCTGGGGGGCGTCTCAGGGGGCTGGGGCTGCTTGGGGACACCTTGATCGCCCGGTATGGATCTGTCCCCCTCTAGCGGTTCGGTCCCCGGTGCCTTTGGGAATGTGGCTGCTCCCAAACTTGGCTGGCGGGATGTTTGTCCCTCCAGCTCGGGAGGAGGGTGGTGGTGCAGACCCTGGAGGGAGCTGCGAGGGGGATGACCCTTGCCTACATTCCAAAGCCCCGCTCGCTCCAGCGGGGTCTCCCAGATCCCAAATCCGCCTCGGAGCAGACAAAAGAAAGGCGCCGGGGAGGCTGGGCCTGAGCGGGACGGGGTAAGGGCTCTCGGCCACGCTCTGCCCGGCCCCGGGGAGCCCGGCCCCGGCCTCTCGGATTGCGGCGGCGGAGGGGAGGGAGGGATCCCGGGCAGGCCGGTGGGCAGCGCCGCCCGGACCCTGCGCCAATCCCCGCCGTCCCGGCCCCTCCCGGCGCTGCAGCAGCGCGGCTCTGCCCTCCGCTCCCTCGCTCCCTTTTTCTCTTCTGCCATCTTCCCGTTGCAAAGCATTGCTGGGAACCGCATGTGGGTGACGCAGCAGCATTGTCTCCGGCTCAGGAAGCTGCCGCCGCCGCTGCCCAAGGGCTCGGGAGGAGCACGCGGCCGCCGGTGCGGCTGCCGGGGGCGGGGAGGAGCCGGGGGCGCTCGGGGCGGGGGGCGCAGCTGCTCCCCCAGCCATGTCCCCGAACACCGGGGGTCCGGCCGGGGTCTGAGCCAGCCCCCGGAGGTGTCCGGGGAGAGGGGAGGGGGCCCCAGCCCTCGCAGTGCGGGCACCGAAACAAAGAGGGCTCGGCAAACTTCACCCCAGAGTCTCGGCAGCTCCAGAGGCGCAAGGTCAGGCAGCTGGCAATGCTCGTGGCGTGGGGAGGGGACGCGGGGACGCTCCGGTCCCGAACAGGGTGGGGAGGGGACCGCGGGGGGACCCCTGCCTCCCTGGAGGGGTCCCTGGCCGGTGCTTGGGCTCACCTCTCCCTTCCCCGTCCCCGGGGCGCGCTCGCCGGCACCGCTGCCGGGGCGCTCCGGCCGCGTGCTCGCAGGGTCCCCTCCGCCGCGTCCCCCCGGCCACAGCGCCACGGGGCACGGGGGACCAGGGGACTGTCGCTCACTCCGGCTCGGAGCCAGATGCAGCCGCAGGACCCGGGAGCCCCCGCAGTCCCTCGGCTCGCTGGCGGGGAGCGTGCCTCAGCCGCTGCCACCCCCGCGCCGTCCCCGGTGCCGCGGGCAGGGGGACGCTGCGGTCCCACGGATGTCCGTGTGGGAGCTCCGAGCCCTGACCTTTCCCTCGGCGTGTGCTCGTGGGGAGGCGGAAGGTCTGAAGGCGGCACGCTGCGCTGCCGGGGAGCCCAGGGGAGGCTGCGGCTTCCTGCCTCCCCAGACGCCCGGAAAACCGGGCGGGGAGCACGCCGGGCACCCCCATGCCCTGGCCCTGCCTGGCAGCGGGAAGCACCGCCCGCCGGGATGCCGGCAGGAGGCTCCTGCCTGCGTAACCATGGCAACGTCAAGTAAATAAAGCACCTTTGCAACCGGCAAATTCGGTGGGGAGTGGATGTGGGGAGGGGGCTGCACTGGAGGGGGCTGAAAGGACTGGGGTAAGCGCGGGAGCCCCGTGCACCCGGAGCGAGGGGCTGTCGCGTGCGGCTGCAGCGTGCCAGTCCGTGCCAGTCCGGTCCGTGCCGAGGGATCTCTCCCTCAAAGTCAAAGCCAAACCCCGAGGCAGTGCGGGGGAGCAGGTCTCGGCTACCGGCAGCTTGTGCCAGGCCACGGAGGGAGTGCTGGGGCACCACATCCTGCTGCTGCTGCACCCTCCAGGCTGCCCCATGCCTGGGGAGCAACTGGGGGGGCAATGCTGGTGAATCCTCCCCTCAAAATCCCCCCAGACTGCCGAATCTTGGCGCTCTCCCCTTCTACCACCGCCCAGCGCGGGGCCTCGGGGCTGAAATGCAGTTGATGAAAGCGCTGGTGCAGATCAACTCGACAGAGCTTGTCTGTCTCATGTGGGGAGGAGGGCTGGTTGCTGGCGGGTGTGGGGAGAGGAGGGCTCCTTCCCAGCCGCCTTTGAAGCATGCTGGCCTTGGCATCTGGTTGGAGCCCGCCTCGCTGGCGGGAGCCGTGTTTCCCTCTGCTCACACCTGTGCTTTTTGTCTCTCTGCTGTGTTCCCCCCCTCCTCTCTCTCCATTAGCTGCTGTTGGAAGAATACGCGAACAGCGACCCCAAACTGGCACTTACAGGCGTCCCCATCGTCCAGTGGCCCAAGAGAGATAAGGTAGGAGCTGCAAGGAGGGGACCCAGACGGGTGTCACACGTTCAGTCGTTTCCCAGGCCTGGGGTGTGGTGGCACCGCTTCCATACCCGCCTCGGGAGCAGTGCCAGGGTGGGACACAGGGTGCAGCCACCTCCACGGCACCACGGGCAAACCCGGAGGTCTCCCACCGTGCCGGTTATCCCAGCTCAGCTGATGGGTGGTAACCGGATCAGCCCCAGCTGCTCCGTGTTCTCCAGCCCTTTGGTTGCTCTTGGAGAACATGGAACCTTGTTGTGGGAGGAAGGGGTGATCGTGCTCTCCCAGCAGCTCTCTGGATTGATAAGGGAGACCTGGATGGCCTGAGGAATGTTGTGTGTCAGGGAAGGCCTCGCTGTGGCAGAGGTGGATGAGGTTGATGGTCAGCAGCAGTCCAGCCCCTCACTGTGAGGTGAACGTGTCCCTTGGTGTCCCTCCCTGTGCTGTAGGATCGGGTCTTACAACCTCAAGCGAGGCAGCTCTCTCCTGGGAGTCTCTGCCTGTGGATAGCAGCCAGCTCTTCAGCAGTGGGACCTTTCCATGCATCCCTGCTCTTCCCTGTCCAGCTGTGCTCATAACCCAGGGCCCACAGCTGGGCTGCAGCTCGGGCTGAGCTGGCTGGGCAGATGGAGGCATGGAGCAGCCGGACTTCCCCTCCGCAGGCTGCCTTCCTGTGGCCTGCCAGGATGGCTCCCAGAGGTCACTGCTTCCTTCCTGCCAGGAGATGGGCTCACAGGCAGGCTATGGGAAGAGCAGGACCCCATCAGGCTGGGAAGGGTGGGTAACACCCCCATTTGGGAGTCTGGAGACAAATGAGCCTCTCGGATTGCCCTTTGAAGGTGCCCGTCTCTGCTCGCCTGCCCTGCCCAGGGCTTCCAGTGTGATCCTTGTGCAGCACAAGCATCTTAGGCAGCTTTTTTGGGAGAAGTGACCTGGGGATGTCTGCATGCTTTGGGTGCAGCACTCCAAGGCTTGTCACATCCCCAGCCCCATCCTTGTGTTGGGGTTTTTGGGAGCCTGCCCTTCTCCAAACCCATCAGCTGTGGTGCACATCCCAGCACGGCCAATCCCAGGAGGATGCTGCAGCTAGCAGATTTCCTGTGGGGGCTGATGGGATGCAGGGTGACAGCCAGAGAGCTGTGCTGTCCTACCTGCACTGTAAACAAGGAAGGTGTGGGTGTTCCCAGTGTGTCTCGAGCTTGGGAAAGAGTGGCCAGAGCTGAGTCCTGTCCCCTTGTGCAGCTGGCAAGGTGACACAGATAGGACAGCCATGGTGGACCTTGCCTCAGAAGAAAAGGGTGGATGTTGTTGGAGCACCACGACACTTTTGGGACTCAGCACCCTTTTTCAGACCCATTTGAGCCCTGACAGGGGGTGGGAAGAAGGGGAGCTCTTGGTGTGGGGTGGTGTGAGGGGTTAGGGAGCATGCTCCAGAGCTGCCAGGTCAGCACCGATCCAGGCGCGTTGGCTGCAGAGCGCTGAGGGAGCAGAGCTGTTCTCAGGCACGTTATCCGAAATGACAGTGCCAGATCCGGGGATCAGAACGCAGCACTTCCCTCCCCTCACCCAGTTCCCTCTCTCCCTGTCGGCAGCTAAAGCTCCAGGCCCGGCTGCGGGTGCGCCTGCCCACCATCCCCATCACCAAGCCGCACACCATGAAGCCAACGCCACGCCCGACTCCCGTCAGGTCCACGGTGTCTCCCATCGTGTCGGGCGCCCGGCGGAGGCGGGTGCGGTGCCGGAAATGCAAGGCCTGCATGCAGGGCGAGTGTGGCATGTGCCACTACTGCAGGGACATGAAGAAGTTTGGCGGGCCCGGCCGCATGAAGCAGTCCTGCGTCCTCCGGCAGTGCTTGGCGGTGAGTCCGAGTTGGATTCCTGGGGGATAGCTGGTTGCTTGTGCACAGTTCAGGCAGTAGGGAAGGAAAGGGGGAAGGCTGTCCCACCTCACCCTGGTTTCAGCCCTGCTTTCCTTTGTAGCCCAGGCTGCCTCACTCGGTCACGTGTGCACTTTGCGGGGAGGTGGATCAGAACGAGGACTCGCAGGATTTTGAGAAGAAGCTCATGGAGTGCTGTATCTGCAACGAGATTGTTCACCCCGGCTGTCTGCAGGTGAGCAGGGCACGTGCTGGGCAAAGGGAGGCTCTGCTGGGGGACTGGGCTGCTGCTGACCCCCTGCTCTCGTTGCAGATGGATGGGGAAGGGCTGCTCAATGATGAGCTCCCCAACTGCTGGGAGTGCCCCAAGTGCTACCAGGGTGACGACACAGAGAAGGGCCAGGTAAGGAGCTGTGCTGTGGCGAGGCAGGGTCTGTGTCCTCCATCCCTCCCACTGCATCCTGCCAGGGATGTGTTCAGCCAGCATGGGCTGGAGTCAGGCAGTGACCAGTGAGAATGAGGACCATGAGGGTGCAGCACCTGGGGGCCTGGGCACATCCTGCTGCAATGTGATCCTGAGATATTCCACTGTAAGAGACACTGGACTGTTAGGCACAGAGTGGAAGCCACCCCCAACCTCAAGGGGCACCCCTTTTGAGAACGGGGAAGGAAAATATTTGTTGCTGGGTGTGGGTGGACCAGAGGTACTTAGATGAGCTGTTAGGAGGAAATTACTGTGAGGGTGTTGAGGCCCTGGCACACGTTGGCCAGCGAAGCTGTGGATGCCCCATCCCTTGAAGTGTCCAAGGCCAGGTTGGATGGGGCTTGGAGCAGCCTGGGATAGCGGAAGGTGTCCTAAGTTCTAACCCAAACTGTTCTATGGTTCTACCTGGGCACTGCTGGTGCAGGCCCTGCCAGCACCGTGGTGTTTCTCTGGGGAAGAGGAGAGGGGAAAAGCCTTTCCCAGGCCCCATTCCCGCTAACCAGCCTCACCACTTCCCCGCAGAAGCGGAAGGTGGAGGAGAGCGACGACGACACGGCGCAAGCCAAGGTGCTGCGGCCCCTGCGGAGCTGCGAGGAGCCCCTGACCCCCCCGCCCAACTCGCCCACCCCGATGCTGCAGCTGATCCACGACCCCGCGTCCCCCCGCGGCGTGGTGACCCGCTCGTCCCCGGGGGCCGGGCCCAGCGACCACCACAGCGCCAGCCGGGACGAGCGCTTCAAGCGCCGCCAGCTGCTGCGGCTCCAGGCCACCGAGAGAACCATGGTGCGGGAGAAGGAGAACAACCCCAGCGGCAAGAAGGAGCTGTCGGAGGTGGAGAAGGCCAAGCTGCACGGCTCCTACCTCACCGTGACGCTCCAGCGCCCCACCAAAGATGTCCACGGCACTTCGATCGTCCCCAAGCTCCAAGCCATCACGGCCTCCTCGGCCAACCTGCAGCACTCGCCGCGTGTGGTCGTGCGCCACGCGCCCGCCAGGATGCCCCTGCGGAGCGGGGGCGACGAGGAGGCGGCCGCCGAGGAAGAGGAGGAGGAAGAGGAGGAGGAGGACGAGAACGCGGAGGAGGGGGGGGCGGCCCGGCTGAACGGGCGCGGGGGCCGGGCGCAGGAGGGCGAGGAGAGCTGCGTCCAGCGTGAGGTCTGGATGTCCGTGTTCCGCTACCTCACCCGCAGGGAGCTCTGCGAGTGCATGCGGGTGTGCAAGACCTGGTACAAGTGGTGAGTGTGGGGACGCGTCCTGGGCTTGGGGGCACGTCCGTGGTGGGCATCCAGAGGCAACAGGGGGAAGGATCTTGTCTCTCCCCAGAGCCTGGCAGCATTACTGCAGCCAGCCCTGGTGCCTCTGCCATGTGTGCACCCGTCTCTCTTGTTCCCTTCTGCCTTCTTCCTGTCCCCTCAGCTGTCCCCTGCCGTGTCCTTGCGAGGTGCCACTGTCCTTCCCTCGCCCAGCACCCTGATGGTGCTGGCCCTTCCTGGCCTCCCGCGCTGCCTCCCCTCCCAGCAGGCAGGGAAGGCAGGCTGAGGCGGGATGGGTTTGCTGGCTGGAAGCGCCTCGGGGGGCAGCAGGCCCAAAGACAATGCTGGCACCGGGACAGCTGTGCATGGAGGGCTTGGGAACAGACGGGAATGGAAACTGGGAGGTTTCTAACAGCCGAGCAGCAGGGATGGCCTGCTTTGATCAGCAGCTGGTGGCAGTGATGTGGCTGAGGAGTGTCCCCTTGCCTGCACCTTCAGGGGCTCAGCTAAGCTGCCATCGGATTCTGGCTCTCCACAAACTCCCATGGGAGAGGAAGAGTTTGCTCCTGGCGAAGCAGCGAGCTCTGCTGGGGCTGTGGGGTGGGACACATGGAGTGTTTTGCAGGCTGAGAGTAAGGATCCCTAAGATCAGGAGAAACAGCCAGATGGGGCAAGCAGGCCTGCAGCTGCAACTTGGAGTCTTGTTTTGTGGCAGCAAAACCCTGCTAGGGCTGCTCTGGGTGGCTGGACGCCTTCGGCAACCTCCCATGTTTGGGGAAGCCTATGGAAACCAGGAGGAACAGCTCTGTTCTGTGGCTGGGCCCATGCCAGGGCTGGGCTGCTTCTGGAAGCCAGGCAACCTGCTGGCTGTCTATTATCCCATGGGACTCTTGGGACTCAACTTTCAGCCTTGTCCTTGTCCCCAGGTGCTGTGACAAGAGATTGTGGACAAAGATAGACTTGAGCAGGTGCAAGTCCATCACCCCCCAGGCGCTGAGCGGCATCATCAAAAGGCAGCCGGTCAGCCTCGACCTCAGCTGGACCAATATCTCAAAAAAACAGCTTACATGGCTCGTCAACAGGCTGCCAGGTGAGTGTGGGCTGGGGAGGGGTCCCTTCCTCTGCCACCAGCCTGCTCTGAGGCTTCTGAGGGCTGGATCATGGGGAGAGACACCCTGCAAGCCTGGGAGCTCCTGGGTCCCATCACCCAGCTAGTGTCCCAGCCCAGGCAGGGAGGGGACCTGCTTCCTCATGTGCCTGGAAAAAGATGGGGGAGATCTGGGATGCCTGGGAGCCGACCAAACCCGTCTAACTTGTTACCTGCCTCCCTTGTGCCAGGCCTGAAAGACCTCATCCTAGCGGGCTGTTCCTGGTCCGCGGTCTGTGCTCTCAGTACCTCCAGCTGCCCCCTTCTCAGGACCCTCGATCTTCGGTGGGCAGTAGGAATCAAGGACCCTCAGATCCGGGACTTACTCACGCCTCCAACAGACAAACCCAGTAAGCTGCTGCTGCCCTGGGTGGGATGGACAAGGGAAGGTCCCCGGGGCAGTCTGTCCACTCCGTTTCTCCCTTTCCCTGTGCAGGTCAGGACAATCGCAGCAAACTCCGCAACATGATCGACTTCCGGCTCGCCGGGCTGGACATCACGGATGCCACGCTGCGCCTGATCATCCGCCATATGCCCCTGCTCTCCCGCCTCGACCTCAGCCACTGCAACCACCTCACGGACCAGTCGGCCAACCTCCTCACCGCCGTGGGCTCTTCTACACGCAACTCCCTCACCGAGCTCAACATGGCAGGTGCGTGCCTTGCTCCAGGTGCCTCCTGGATTTCCCATCCTTCACCCCAGTGCTGGCTGCTGGAGGTGACCCCCTCACGCTCCCTGTGCTCTCCCCGCAGGCTGCAATAAGCTGACGGACCAGGCCTTGCTGTACCTGCGCCGCATCTCCAACGTCACCCTCATCGACCTGCGGGGCTGCAAACAGATCACCCGCAAAGCCTGTGAGCACTTCATCTCGGACCTGTCCATCAACAGCCTCTACTGCCTGTCCGATGAGAAGCTGATCCAAAAAATCAGCTAGAGACCCTCCCCGGGGCAGACTGAGGAGAAGGAAAAGAGCCCATCCCGCCCCTCTCGGAGAGCCGCTCCTCCACCTCCCCCCCTTGCCCTCCGTGTCCTGCCGCTGCCTCCCACCTGACTCGGCAGGCAGGGCCGCCGCTGGCCTTGCTCCGCTGTCCTTCCTCCTCCTCCTTCCCCGGGACTTCTGCCGAGGAAGATGTCCCGCCAGGCTGGCCAGTACCAGAGGAGGAACGGGCACATGGCAGGGAGCCTCGGCCCGGAGGCTGGCCACTCCCGAGGCGGGGGCTGTAACCGAGGCCTCTGCGCAGAGAAGTGGGGCACCCTCTCCCCCCGGCTTTTCCCCTCCTCCCCGTCGTCTCCTTGCCTTGAAACACTTGTCACTTCCCCGGTAGCACAAAGCTTGAGGGTCGAGGCCTCTCCAAGGAAGCGGGAGCAGAGCCAGAACGCCCCGTCCCTCTCAGTGCCACCACCAGCTCGGTGCTCCCCTGTGCTCTCCCCGCCTTCCCCTTTCCCTTCCCCTTCCCCTTGTCTGGCTGCAGGGACTGCTATCCATCCCCCTCCTCCTCCCACACATCCGGGCAGTTCTTTGGGTGCCCAGGGCAGGAGCCCGGTGGCCGGGGTGTCCCGGGAGCAGGGACTGGGGGATAACTCATCTGTCCGAGGGGATGGAGCAGGGGAGAACCCACAGGTACACCAGAGCTCAGGGAGGACTCGGGAAGCATCAGCCAGGGGTGAGTGAGCACGGGGCGGGGACAGGAGCTGCCTCCTCTTCCTCCCCCGCTCCCGGCACCACGAAGCACTCTGGGGCCGGAGGGGCGAGGGCTGCTCCGCGGCCTGGGACCGAACTGGCATCGTCCTCTCCTTCCCTCCCCCACCCCCTTTTCGCTGCCGATTTTCCTTTGCAATGAATGGTCGGTCCAAAGAACCTCTCTCTAGGGCAGCAGAGAGCTTTTTGCACTTTAAA
>VZRS01010026.1:0-17257 GCA_013398055.1 Ifrita kowaldi | reverse complement strand
CCCCCTGTCCCATCTCTGATGCCTGTCCCATCCTACTGTGACCCCCTGTCCCTCCTCCAACCCCCCTGTGACCCCCTGGCCCCCCGGCTGTCCCCCAGATGCTGAAGAAGCTGGAACAGATGAAGAAGAAGGCCGAGGCCGTGGTGAGCACCGTGGACATCTCGGAGCGGGAGAAGGTGGCCCAGCTGCGCCGGTGAGTGGCTGGGCCAGGATCCAGCTCCTCCCTTCGGGGCCGGGCTGGCTGGTGGGGCTGTGTCCCTGCAGCCACGGGGACAGCTCTGTGTCCCCAGCCAGGCCGATCCGGGGCTGGCAGGGCCCCGAGGAGGGGTGGGACCTGATGTCCCCACACTGGCTTTGGTTTGGTTGTTGTCCCACCCAGCCTCTCCCTGACCTTTGTCCTTCTCCTGCAGCATCTACAAGAAGGCCGGGCTGGCCAAGGAGAAGCGCCAGGTCACCTACCTGGTGGCCAAGAAGGGCGTGGGACCCCGGGTGCGGCGTCCCCCGGGCGTCAAGGGCCAGTTCAAGGTGGTGGACAGCCGCCTCAAGAAGGACGTGAGGGCTCAGAAGCGCAAAGAGCAGAAGAAAAAGCGCCACAAGTGAGGTGGGAGCGGCTCCATCCCCAGCAAGGGACTCAGCTCGGGGCACAGGGCTGGCTCCTGTCCCCCACTGCCACCTCGGGAGCCCTGGGGACAGGGCTGGGGCTCAGTTGGTGCCTTGCTGTGGCAGTGCCTCGTGCCCTGCTCTGGGGCAGGGAGGGGTCATTTGGCCCCAGCACTGCAGCCCCTGCCCATGGCCACGGCTCCAGGCATCACCAGGCTGCCTCAGCTGGGTGAGAGCACAGGAGCATCCACGCCAGCCCCAGCTGTCCCCAGGGGGGCTGTGGCTGTGGGGGACATGCCTGGATTTGTCACTCGGGTGGCAGGGCAGTGGTGCCTCTGCCCAGAGCGGCTGCTCAGGGGCAGCAGAGTTTAACCCCAGGCTGAGGCTGCCCGGGGCCGTGTCCTGCGCCTGGGCGAGGTGAGGGAGCCGTGCTGGCACTGCCACGTCCCCTTGTGCCGGGGGACGGGCGCAGAGGGCACTGCTGGCTGGGTCTGTGCATCTGCCAGTGCCAAGGGAGCCCAGCCCACCTGGCTTTCTCTGACAGGGATTGACTCCTGCCCCTTCACAGCAGCCACCCTGTGCCCTCTGTCCCCACCCCCTCCTGGGCTGGGACCCCCAAGTTAAGGAACAGAAAGACCAAGAGTAAAGAAGTGCTTGACTAAACGTCTTTATTCAGGGTCTGGGCTCCAGCAGACCTCTGCACAAGGCAGCTGAGTGCTTTGTGCTGGGATTGCAGCATCCCCAGGTCCCTCGTGGTGACACTGGCACCGTGTCGGTGCTGGGGAGGGGGCTGGGGTGGCACTGTGGCTCCCAGGGGGGATGAGGGGTGGTGGGGACCCGCCAGGGATGTCCTGGCAGGAGGGAGGAGCTCTGGGTCCCCTTGAGGTGCTGTGGGGAGGGGAGAGGCCAGAGCTGGCACCCCAGAGCCCCCGTGCAGGGGTGGCAGGAGGTGGCCCCAGGGTGCCCCGTGCGCGTGGCGGGGCCGGAGGAGCCGTGCGTGTCCTTGGGCCTGCAGGTCCTGGGGAAGGGAGCTGTGGCTCCATCCTGAGGGGCCCTGCTGGGGGCCAGTGGTGCTGGGAGGGTCTCTGGGCCACCTCGTGTCCCCGTGGAGGGTCGGGGCCATGGCCAGGGTGGGAGCAGAGAGCCTCAGCCACCCCTATCCCTGGCGGCCGCGGGAGCTGGGGCAGGGATGGGCTGCCAGGCTCCAGGCTGGGTTAGACGTTGTCCTCCTCTTCAAAATGGAATATGGGGTCCTGTGAGAGGAGAGTCCCCGCAGCCCCCCACCAACCCCCTTGGTTGCCCCAGACGCTCTGGCTGAGCCCCATCCCTTGGAGCTCAGCGTCCCATCCCCTGCGTGACCCCAAACCCCGGCGTGGGGAGCTCCAGGGGGTGGCTGGAGGAAGGCCAGGGCTGATGGGGGCTGAGGCCCCTCAGAGAGGCACAGCACCTCTCTGCACCCCCAGTCTGCACACCTGGGCCCTCCCTGACCTCTGCCCCCAGCTCTGGCCAGCAGATCCCCAACAATCAGTGCAGGACTCCAGGATGGGCTCCTCCGTCCCCACTCCCCGCCCTCCTTCCCCCAGGGCTCAGCACAGCCCAGGGTGGCCCTCCAGGGTGGGTGGGTCCCCATCAGGGTCCCGAGGGTGGGGTGACCCCCAGCCTGGAGGCTCAGCCCCTACCTGAGCTGGGAGGTGCGGTGTAGGCCACGTCCACACGGTCACCTGCAGGGGAGGGGTGGTGACCACGGGGTGGGAGGAGCTGCTCCTTGAAGGAGCCAAAGCTCACGAGGGTGAGCTGGGAGCTCAGCCAGACCCCACTGAGCCACGGGGGCTGCCGGGTTGGCAGCAGGGCCAGGGGACACGGCCCCGCAGGGCTCACCTGTCTCGTAGTAGTCGTACAGGGACACGGTGGCCGGCTGGAGGTTGCTCACCGGGAAGTCCTGCTGGGCTCGGAAGGAAAAGGTCTCCTCCTGCTTGCTCAGCTGTGGAGACAGAGCAGAGGGGAGGTGCAGCCACCCCCCATAGGGAAACCCCCCTGGTCCCAGGGCTCCTGCTCCTGCCCCCCTCTCACCTGCTCCAGGTAAATGGTCACCTGGTCGGGCTGCACCTCCACCTTCTTCACCAGGCTCTGCCCCTTCAGCTGCAGGGACATGGCTCAGGAAGGGCCACAGCCACTCCCTGGGTGCCCAGCACCCCGAGCAGGTGTCCCTGCGTGTCCCACAGCCCCCGAGGGGCAGGGACCTGTGGGATGGGGTATCTCTCCTCTGAGCACTCTGGGGGGCTCCTCACCTCCACCACGGATTTCTTGTCCGGGCTGTAACCCGATGGCAGCCTGGCCTCGATGACGACCATGTTGGTGACAGGACGCTCCCCACTGTACCTGCAAGGGCAGAGCCCCGGGGTGGGCTTGGGGATTCCCTCCCTCCCTCCCTCCCTGGCTGCTCCTGTCCCCCCCAAACCCGGAACAGCTCCGTCCCTACCGTGCCCAGAGCCGGAGGAGGAACTGGGGGTTCTGTGTGCCCGGCAGCGGCTCCGTCTGCACCCGCAGCTCAAACGCCCCCGTGCTGGGCGGGGGGGGCACGTTATAGCGCAGGGTCACCTGGGGGACAGCACCGGGTGAGGCCAGCGAGGGGACACGGACAGGACAAGGACGGGGAGCCCGGGCCGTACCCACCTGCACCAGGGCACAGCCCTGCCCGCGGGCTCGCAGCCCGTAGGTGCCCGGCAGCTCGGGCAGGGCCGCCCGCTGCAGCACCAGCCGGTTGCTGCTGTCGAGCACAAAGTCCTGCGCTGTCCCCTTGGGCGATGTCACCGTCACCGTGAAGTCCCCGTTGCTGCTGTAGGTCAGGGTGGCGTATTTGGCCAGGGCTTGCAGGGCCACCACGGTGTCCTGTGCACGGGGACAGCGCCGGGGTCAGCCCTGAGCGCGGCTCACAGGAGGGGCCGGTCCGGAGCAGCCCCTGGAGCCCAGGGCAGGTACCTGCGTGGAGGCAAAGCCCCCGTAGGGGTTCTGCTGCTTGCAGAGCCAGCGGACGATCTGGGCCGCCGTGCCCAGGTCAGCAGGGGACACGGAGGGCTGGGACAGGTGGGCCAGCAGGACATAGGCCGTCATCTCCACCTCGGCCGACGCGGCCGCGGCCCAGGACGGCTCTGAGGGCTTCTGAGCCTGCCCCTTCCTGCGCCAGTAGAGCTGCCCCTCTGCGGGACAAGGGGCGGCAGCTCAGCCCCTGCTCGGCTGGGCTGGGCCGGGCCGGGGGACGCTGGCAGTGCCCGCGGTGCCGCTGTGGGCGGTACCTGCGCTGACGCTGTGCTGGGCCAGGCGCTGCAGCTGCGCCTGCTGCTGCTCCCGCAGCCCCGCCAGCCCAAACACGTAGGCGAGCAGGGCTTGTGTGTACGGGTCGTCCGTGGGAGAGGCCTCCAGGCACTTCAGGGCTGAGCTCACCGCCGGCTCCTGGCGTGGCAGCGGAGTCAGGAGCCAGCCCAGGGCATGGGGCCCGCTCAGAGACCCCAGTGCTGCCCAGTGAGATCAGCTGTGCCCCGTTCGGGCTGCAAGGTGGCCCGGAATGGCCAATCCCCTGTCCCAGCAGCCGTCCCCACCCCACCAGCCCCTGTGGGGGCACTGGGCCCGTCCTCACCAGCGTGGGCAGCCCCAGCTCCAGCATCGCTGCCGTCACGTACGCCGAGAGCGAGAGCTCGTCCGAGACACCGCCCTGCAGGGGGACAGCGGGACACGGGTCCGGCCGGGCTGTGACACCCGCACAGGGACCCCCCCACTGCCCAGACCACGCTCCGGGGCCCCAGCCCAGCCCTGCCCCACCTGCAGGGCGTTGTTGAAGAGTTTGCCCACGCTGCGGAAGCAGCCGCTCTTCCCCTGGTGCTGCTGCAGCCACCGCAGCGCGTCCGTGATGTGCCGCTCCTCGATGGCCACGTAGGCGCGGGCCTGCCCGAAGGACTTGAGGACAAACGCCGTCAGCCTGGAGCCAGGGACACATCACAGGGCCGGGGTCAGCGCGGGGCTGCTCGGGTGGTGGGAGGAGCCCTGGGTGCAGCTGCAGAGCCCTCACCAGGTGTTGCCCTGGTGATCGTCCTTCCCGAAGGCGCTGTAGGAGCCGTCGTCGTGTTTGTACAGCAGCTCCCGCTGGTACCCTGCGGCAGGACATGGGCACAGGGCACTCCTCCCGTGCCCAGGGCAGCCACCCGGAGTGGGGAGGGGGCTGTGTGTCCCTCCCAGGCAGGGGCTCAGGGTGCCACTGACCGCTCTGCAGGAAGCCCTGTGCCTTGGCGCGGATGTCCGGCAGCAGCTGCCCGGTCTTCTCCAGGTACTGCTGGATGTAGATATTGGGGGCAAAGCGAACCATGTTCTGCTCCCCACAGCCGTAGGGCATGGCCAGGAGACCATCCAGGTTCTGCAGGGCGTTGCCCAGGATGTCACCTGTCCCAGGGGGACACGGCATCAGCTGTGCCCCTGCCACCGGCACCCGCGTCCCCTTCCGTGTCCCACGTCCTGCTGAGCGGGGGGAGCTCTGCGCCCGCCCTGTCCCCCGTGGTCCCCAGGCCCCCCGGCCGGCCCCTCACCCATCACGGTGACGTGGGCTCTCTGGGAGCCCTCCAGGATGTTTGCAGGTATCTCCAAGGAGACTTCCTCAGCACCTGTGGGGACGCAGGGCCATGACAGTGGGAATGCCCAGCTCCTCCCAGCCTGTCCTGTGGCAGCCTCACCCACCCCCTTCCTGCCCAGGCACCGTGGCCCTTGGCTCCTCTGGGCTGGTGGCCCTTGTGAGCAGTGGCCAAGCGCCCCTGTCCACATCCCACAGCCCTGCCGGACACCCCTGGCCGGTCCTACCTTCCTGGCAGAGCAGGGAGCTGTGAGCCTTCTCCACCAGGATCCCCCCGGGCTGTGAGGAAGCAGCACCAGAGTCAGGCAGGAGGAGGGACCTGCCTGTTCCCCTGTCCCCTGGGTCACCCTGCCTGCACGTCTGGGTGCTCTCCCACTGCCCCCCAAGGGCTGCTTGCACCTTGCTGCCAAATCCATCCCATTTTTCTGCTCCACAGCGCTCTGACCTGCACCAGCAGAGGCTTTATCACGGTGTCCACGCGGCCCTGCGCCGGCACCAGGGGCAGCTCGTTGCCACAGGGCTCGGTGGAGCTGAGGGCCTCGGTGCTCACGGTGATGTTCACCTCCCCTGCGGGTGCAGACGCGGCCCTCAGTCCCCAGGGAGCCCCCAAACCTGAGCGCTGCCCCTGGGCTCGGCCTGGGGCTGGCTGGACTGGGCTGGGGGTGCCCAGGAAGGGTGGGACTGGAGCGAGGGAGAACTCCCCAGGTGCCGTGGGGTTTGTTCCTGCCTGCCCTACCCACCCCACCCCACCCCTCAGGGGGTCCCCGGGCAGCAGGGCGGGGTGGTGGCAGCTCCGTACCCAGGCTGGTGGCTCGCACGCCCCACTGGAAGGTCTTGGCTTCGTCTGCACAGACACAGCTGCTGTAGCTGTCCCCTGCACCCGGTGACACCTCCAGCTCCGCCGAGTCTGCCAGCGTCACCTGAACCTGCAGGGCACGGCCACGGCTCCATCAGCCCCTGCCAGCCCCCAGAGCCGGGGTCACCTGCCCAGCCCTCACCTGAACCTGCGGGGCACGGCCACGGCTCCATCAGCCCCTGCCAGCCCCCAGAGCCGGGGTCACCTGCCCAGCCCTCACCTGAACCTGCGGGGCACGGCCACGGCTCCATCAGCCCCTGCCAGCCCCCAGAGCCGGGGTCACCTGCCCAGCCCTCACCTGAACCTGCGGGGCACGGCCACGGCTCCATCAGCCCCTGCCAGCCCCCAGGGTGCCCTGCCCATCCCCGCTCACCCTCAGGCACTGGCGCAGGTAGTTGAAGACGGTGGCCCTGAGGGTGAAGGTCTCGTGGCGCACCACGGCGTAGGGCAGCGCCAGCTCCACGAAGAACGGCTGGAAGGCCGTGAGGGTGACAGCAGGGGACAGCCCCAGGCCCTGCGGGGCCGTGCAGAACATCCCGGCCTCCCACTCCGTGATGGCGTCAGGCACTGTCACCGTCACCTCGGCGGAGCCGCCCTCCCTGCAGCACGGAGAACATCATGAGGCCACCCCACCATGGCCGGTGGCATCGCCTGAGTGTCACCGCTGTGACACCGCTGGTGCCATCCCACGGGGAGAAGGAGTCCTGAGGTCCCCAAGTCGCTTCCCTTGGGAGCTGTCCTCTCTCACCCCACAGGGACCAGGTCCCACAGCCACGTCTCTGGGAAATATGTCCGGGGGGCTGGGGGCTCTTCGCTGTCCTGGACAACTTGGATGGCTGCGCTGGGCATGCTCAGGATTTCTGGGACAGTTCTGCTTTCCAGAGTGAAACGGCGCAGTACCGCCTCTGCTGGAAAAGGCAGAGCAGAACTTGGGGGCCTCAGGTCTCAGCTGGACCTCGCCTGCAGCCAGCACAAAGGTGACCAACATCGTGTTCCATCCTCTTTGATGCCAAGAGTATTTTCTGGATGGCTCCGAGTCCCCCTGAGGACACGGCACCCAGGACTGGCCACCAGCTCTTTGCTCTTCTCAGCACAAGGGCTGTGCTCACCTCCAGGCCCCGGCATTCCAAACTTTATCACCTTTGGCCGGCAATCCTCCCTGGTGTTGGCATTGGTGAAGAGCTTCAGGGCTGCACCCTGTGAAAAGGCAGAGGTTGGGCACCTCCCAGAGCCAGCAGGAGGAATATCCCCATTCCAGCAGTGAGCAGTCCCAGGGCTACAGAAACACGTGGAGAAGGAGCCTGGCCTTGGCAGGAAAGGGAAGGTCCTTTGCCACAGGTGTGGCTTTCCCTGCACTTGGGCAAAGCACAGGCGGCTCTGGGCCGGGGAGGAACCGGGAGGCCCGGGCGGGCAGGGCTTCACCTGGAACAACTTGTAGGTTTCCATCTTGGACTGCCCCCAGTAGAAGCCACAGGATGGCTCATCCTGGATGCTGGGGGGGTAGTTGAATTCGGGCAGTGCTTTGTACACCTGGGAATGAACACAAAATCCTCATTTTCGGAGCGCAGGGCTCTGCCCAGGAGCCACCGGGGCACTGGGTCCCTGCGAGGGACACCCAAGCCAGTGTCACCCCAGCCCCAGGCAGGGCCAGCACTCACGGCCTCGGCGGTGAGCTCAGCCTCGGGCTTCAGGAGCAGCACACTGCGATCCACGGCTCGCACAGCGCACAGCGAGCCCGGGGCCGCCTCCAGCTGCAGCCTCAGCTCCGCCCCAGGGAGGGCCCTGGCCTCTGAGAACGCCATCCTCACCTGCACAGGGACAGCGGGGACAGGGGCAGTCACCTCCCGTGGAGGGGCAGGACCACGGGAGGGCTCTTCTGGGAGGGTTTGGGATCGGGGAATGGGTTCAGGGACTGAGACCCTGCAATGCACCGGCAGCGGGAGGGATCCCGAGGCAGGCAGCCATGGACAGCCCAGCCCCGCTCACCTGGTTGGGGAAGCACTTGGCCACGTAGAGCTCGGTGCTGTCAGCCACCATCTCGCCGTTGGGCAGCACCACGTAGACCAGAAACCTGGCCATGGGCGCCAGCTCCAGCCCGATGGGCAGCTCCAGGGAGAAGGAGACCCTCTGTCCTGGGCCATGGAAAGGGGGGAGATGTTACCCAGGGAAACTGCGGCTGCCCCAGCCCTGGAAGTGTCCGCGGCCAGGTTGGACAGAGCTTGGAGCACCCTGGGAGAGCGCAAGGTGTCCCTGCCCATGGCAGGTGGTGGAATGGGAGGGGCTTGGAGGCCCCTTCTAACCCAAACCATTCCGTGGTCCTGTGGGGAGCAGGCACAGGGAGCAGAGCCCTGCGCAGCCCCTCTGTGCCATGGGACCTACCAGGCTCTGCAGCGACCTCTTTCCTGAAGATGGTGGTGATGGCCCCCTTGGCCAGGACCTGCAGAGGAGGGGGTGAGAACAAAACTGGTGCTGAGTGCTGAATCAAAGTGTCCCGATGGAGGACAGACCCACCATGAGAGCTCTGGGATGATTTCTGACCATGCCCAGTCTCCAGCCTTCCTACACCTCCCATGGGGGTGCGGGCCCAACAGTGGCAGCAGCCACCTCCTCCCACAGGTTCCTCAGTCTCTCCAGGACAGGTTGCTCATTATCCTGTCCCTGGGGACACCACCACGAACGTGTGTGGAGACGTGGCCCTTCCCACACAACCGCCCTGGTTCCTGCTGCCCTCCCTCCCCGGGCTGGGGCTCACCATGAAAACCAGATCCAGGTTCTTCGTCTCACTGCCTAAAGCCTCCTTGCCAAAGATGGAATCCACGTGGAGCAGCTGGGGACGGCCGCAGGGCAGCTCCCCCTCCGGGTCGCGGATGTGCAGGAAGCTCCCACTCTTCGATGCGTAGGGCATGACTGTCAGAAAGGCGTCCTTGTGGGTGACTCCTGAGCCCTCGTCCTGGCTCTGGGCTGTCCTGCTGACTTGAGCCTGAGGTGGGAATCAGGGCCTGAATCCATCCAGCAGCCCCCGAGGTGTTGCTGGTGCAGCTCCAGGCCCCACCCCACTGCAGGGAGCAGCTCAGGGACCCCCGAGGGGGGGACTCGGGTGGGGCCCTTACCCACAGGGAGACACTGCCGCTCCAGCCAGAGGCATCCAGCTGGAAGGGGGCTCTCCCCGAGCTGTCTGTCTGGAAGCTTTGTGTCTTCTCCTGTCCCTGGTTCCTGACCAAGAGCAGGACCTGCCTCTGTGGCAGCCCAGAGCCATCGGCGCCCTTCAGCCGGATCTGTGCAGGAGGGAAGGGGCGATGCCGCAGTTTGGGGCTGCAGCTGTGGCAGAGCAGGGCTGGGGGTGGGCAGGGGCAGGGCTGGGGGTGGGCAGGGGCAGGTGAGCCCCGCAGGGAGAGGGGAGCTCCTGTTACCATCCCGGTGTAGGGGAGGCCGGGCTTGTAGACGTGATCGGTGTTCTCAAAGGTGACCGTGATCATCTCGGGTAGAACCTCGCAGCTCTTGGTGCTCTTCATCTCCAGCCCTGTGGGGAGCGAGCGGGGAGCTCAGAGTGCTGAGGGACACAGGACACGGCTTAGCCCCGGGCAGTGCCCCTGACCCCACACAGAAAAGGTCCCTGGACGTTTGGGCTTTGCTCCTGCAGCTCCCGCACGGTTTGCATCTCCTACAGGAGCAGCAGAAGCCCTGTGGAATATTTCAGACCTGAAGCCAGGGTGCAGCTGGGGGCAGACACTTCACACCATCGTGAGGGACCGCCCCGGGGCCGCTGGGCACAGGGACAAGCCCTGCTCTCCTTCGTCTCCAGCCCAGCCAGGCCCTCCCAGTGTGATGAGGTGGCGAGCAAGGGACAAGCTCGGAGAGGAAGCCACCGCACCCGCCTGGGTGAACCCAACCACTCTGCACTGCCAGGACTCAGCGCCCTGCACTGGCAGAGCTGCTGGACCTTGGAAAGGCGTTTTTCCTCTGCTTAGAATTCCAAGTCTTGCCAGGCTGACCTGACTGGCATCCCCACCCAAACCCCATCCCTGCGTGTGCACCCCTAAATCCCAGCAGTGCTTTTGGAGAAGACTGATCCCGCGGGAGCACGTGGGGATGGCCACACCCCGTCCCCACCTGTCCCATCCTCCACCAGCGATGCCTTGACTTCAAGTTCCTTCTTCGCCTCCGAGATGGTCTCGTTGAAGGCAGCCAACGAAACCTCTGTGGAAAAGCAGCCATTCTTCTCTGTCTGGAGGGAGAACCAACCCCGTCAGCAGCATTCCCGGGAAGGAGCCATCCCAGCGGCATCCCCAGAGTCCCAGTGGCACCCCCAGTTACCCAGTGGCACCCCCAGTGACCCAGTGGCACCCCCAGTCCCACCACACTCACCTGCCCAGTGACCTGGGTGCAGGTCTCGCTGTGGAGGGGCCAGAGCCTCTGGCTGAGGCACAGGTCGGCCTGGACCTTCCCCTGGACAGGCTTCCCGTAGGTGTAGCTGTGTGGGGACAGTGCAGAGCCTGTGCTGGGGGGGCCACCCCCTGCTGGACCCCCCCCCCGATCCCTCCCCGTTCCCTGTTCCCAGCTCACCTCCCGCAAATCTCCACCGGGAACTTCTCGTCCTTCATCCGCAGCACGCTGGGGAGATGAATGGTCACCTCAAACTTGGGCAGCACTGGTGGGCAGGCACAAGGACAGAGCGTGGTCACTCCCAGGACAGTGACGACCCCGCCTGGGTGACTGGAGGGGGTCAAGACCTGCTGCCCACGGTGGGATCCCGCTTCCCAGTCCCCGTGTACCATATTCCTCCACGCTGAAGGAATGGCTCTTCCCCTCCACGCTGATGGTGTAGGTGCCCAGGGCCGGCTCCGAGGCCAGCGGGAGGGACAAATCCACGATTCCCTGCCGAGGGGTCACCTCCCGCCACTGCGCGATGCGATTCCCGCTGGGATCCTGCGCCGGGACACGCGGGATCAGCGCCTGGGGAGCCCAGCAAACAGCCCCTGGCTGTGTCCTGTGTCCCCTCTCCCAGCCCTCCGAGCCCACCCCACCCCTGGGTGTCCCAAACTGACCTTCAGGAACACCAGGGGCAGCTGGAAGGCAAAGAGAGGATGGTCAGAGGAGCAATTCCATCCCTTGGGGTCTCACCGGGGTGGGGTAGAGGGAGTGTTTTCTGTGGGACGCTGTGAACTTCCCAGCCCTCAAGATTCTTTGGGATGGATTTCGAGCCTGGCTGTGGCCGGGATGAGCCCGAGGGCAGTGCCAGCATGGCACGGAGAGGTGGCATCTCCCAGCGCCTTAGGAAGAGTCCAGAACCCCTTTAATCTGGGAAGATCCTGCACTTCGGAGACCCCAGGGACCGCCCGGGGGTGCCAGAGGCTGAGCCTGCCGGTGTTCCTGGTGTCTGATCCTTGATGGATATCAGCAGCATTCCCTGCTTCCCACTCACCAGGGCTGCATCCCGGACTGGGAGCTGGCGTGGGCACATTCCCGTGTCACACGTGCCCTCTGCTTTCTCCTTCCCGACCCTGCTGCACCCCTGAGCAGCACAGGGCATCCCTGCCCCGGGGGCAGCTCCTGGGCAGGGCTGGCCGGGGCAGCATTCCCAAGGGAAAAGGTGACTCCCACACCTCTCCCACGGCTGGCTGGGATGGCACAGGGAGCCCTCGCCACCTCCCCACATCCCAGCCCTGCTCTCACCTTCTGGTTGCTGGGGGTCAGGTCTTTGTCCAAAGAGACAACTCGGAACTTCACTGCGAAAGGAAACGGAGATGGAGGAGTGGATTCACCCACGGGAAGGTGGATGGAAATCGTCCCTGAGCCCTGCACTGCCCCTCACGCAGCGGGGCCTCCGGCGAGCCCTGGCACTGCCCTGTGCCCGTGCTGGGCACCCCAGGACATCCCAGGGTGATCCCTCCCACTTCCAGGCAGTGCAGGAGCGAGGCTGGGCCTCCTCACCCCTCTCCCCCTCCAGAGGGGTCCCCCAGAGCTGGGTGGTCCCTCCTGCCCCCCTCACCTTCCTGCCCAGGCTTGTAGACAGCCTTGTCCGTCTGGATGAAGATCCCGGGCTCCAGGGCTCTCAGCATCACCTTCTTCGACTCGGAGACATTCAGGGAATCTCCCTGGATTGAGACGTGCAGCTCCGCGATTTCCTCCTTCCCTGTGGCGGGGGCTGGAGCCTGCAGGGGAACAGCAGGCTCGGGGTGGGGACAAGGACAGTGCCCGGGCTCCCTCTGGGTGGCCCAGAGCACTCCCCACCCCAGGAACACCTTCCCCGAGCCGGGGGCTGGGAAGAAACGTCCCCCCAGCACCCTGCAGGTCTGCAAACAGGATCGTTCCAGCCGCGGGACGGCTGGGCTGAGCCTGCAGCTTGGTCAGGGTGAGGGGTGAGACTGCCGAAAGACGGGGAAGTCACAGGGGAGTCACAACTGCTCCCAGCCCTGTGTGGAGCTGATGGAAACGGCCTGGAAACCACCCAGGGACCCCTCCCTGCTCCCGGCTGCTCTGAGGTTACACTGGGGTGACACTCACGGGGAAGGTGACGTTCAGGTGCAGATGAGGCTCCAGGACCTCGCTCCTCAGCAGGGTGGTGGCCGGGGCCCCGCTGTTCCCCTGCAGCTGGACACGGAGCTGGACGGGCCCCTGGAGGTCACTGAGGTGCACCCAGAGCGTGGCAGGGTGGGGGTGGTACAGCACGGCCGGGGACACCAGCACATAACTCCTGGCAAGGACAGGGGACAGGAGAGCCCTGGGGGTGAGGCACGTCCAGCACAGCCCTTCCACAGAGACCCTGGGAGCACAGGAACCCCCCGAGCCTCCCCTCTCTGCCTCTGGGCTGCCCTTGGCTCCTCAGCTCAGCTCTGCAGGTGAGGGAACAACAACCCCCCAGAGCCACCAGGGCCACCAGGGCCACGTCCTCAGAGACCCTGGGCAGGGACAACCCCCCAGCCCCAGCATTCCCAGCCTGGGCAGCAATCAGGGCATGGGAAGGATTGAATCCCACCACGAACTGCTGAAGAGCCGAGGTTAAACCACCCCAGCAGGCACAGCAGGGACTGAATCCCACCAGGAACTGCCGAGGAGCCGAGGTTAAACCGGCAGAGCAGGGACTGAATCCCACCAGGAATTGCCAAGGAGCCGAGGTTAAACTGCCCCAGCAGGCACAGCAGGGACTGAATCCCACCAGGAACTGCCGAGGAGCCAAGGTTAAACCACCCCAGCAGGCACAGACGGACACAGAGGGGACTTACGGTGCTCCAGAGGCCCCAGCTGAGAGGAGCAGGATGAGGAAGAGGATGGGAAGGGCTGGAGACTTCATGTCTCCGGCTGGATGTGGATGTTGGGAACAGCCACAGCCTCCTCCTGCAGGCCTTGGATCGCTCTGGATCCGTGTCTGCCCCGCTGCAGGCTCGGAAATGGGACCTTTGTGTCCCGTGCAGTGAGGAAATGGGGGCTGGCAGAGGAACCCCAGGCACCTGCAGATAAAGTCCGGGCAATGTTTGCCCTCTGCCCACGGCTGCCGGGGGTCAAGGATCCCAGGGATTTTTGCAAATGTTGGGAAAGGTCCCCGGAGGTTCAATCTGGGGCAGGAGCCACCTCCACACGGGTTTGCTGGGAAATGGTGTCAGGAGGCAGCGGGAACAAATGGAGAACAAAAACAGGGAGCAGACATGAGGAGAGGCTGGGAGCTGGGGTGACTTCTCAGAAACAGAAAATGTACAGCTATTTCAAACTGAACCGGGTTTGGGCTGATCCCATGTCCCAGGCTGGCTTTTTGCCCAGTTTTCTCCAGTTTCACCCAGTCTGGACAGAGGAACAGGGCAGTGTTGGGATGTGGCATCGCTCCCTCTGCTCCCATTCCACACGTGGGAGCTGGACACCTGCCAGGGCAGGGCCGAGCTGCTTCCCTCTGTCCTGCTGGGAATTTGGGACAGTTGAGGAGCTCCATGACAGCCCCACGGTGTCCTGAGCACATCCCCTGCTCCGGGGCCTTGCAGTTCCCTTCCCTTGGAGGGTGTGGGATCCATGGAAAGGTTTGGGAGGGAAGGGACCTTAAAGTCCTTCCATTCCCACCCCTGCCATGGGCAGGGACACCTCCCACTGTCCCAGGCTGCTCCCAGCCCTGTCCAGCCTGGCCTGGGACACTGCCCGGGATCCAGGGGCAGCCACAGCTGCTCTGGGCACCCTGTGCCAGGGCCTCACAGGAAGCTATGGATGGGGCTGGCCTTTCCCATGGGATCTCAGGTGACCACGGCTCTGTCCTCACACCTGCCCAGCTCAGGTTTTGCTGGACACGGCCCCGTGCCCCCCTCCCTGCCCTTTGGAACAGCCCCACAGGCTGTGGGTGGCCAGAGGAGGCTGGACCTGCCCCCCCCAAGGACACGAGGCAGCAGCACAGGCCCGAGTGCCAGGGGTCAGTGCCCTGCCAGCCATCCCGGGGTGGTTGGATGGGACAAGGAGCTCACGGCTCCCCCAGCACTGCCAAGGCCACCACTGACCCCTGTCCCCAAGTGCCGCACGCACACGGCTGTGAAATCCCTCCCGGGATGGGGCCCAGCACTGCCCCGGGCAGCGGTGCCAGGGCTGGGTCCCAAAGCAGCCGGGCAGGGCAGGCCTTGGAGGAGCAGGAAAAGCAAGTTGTTCCCAGAGCCCCTGCCCCGAGGTTTTTCCTTCTCCTCAAGCTTTCACTCCCACTGACAGTGGAAAATCCAGCAAGGGTTCTGGCTGGGCCCCGGCCCCCCAGGCAGGACAAGGTTTTGCCCAGAGCAGCTGTGGCTGCCCCTGGATCCCTGGCAGTGCCCAAGGCCAGGCTGGACGGGGCTGGGAGCGCCCTGGACAGTGGGAGGTGTCCCTGCCCATGGCAGAACTGGAGGGGCTTTAAGGTCCTTCCCACCCATACCATTCCATGATTCCACTGATCCTTAACCCCCCCAAACCCAAACTTTGGGCAGCCAAACCACCCCCAAGGTGGTGGGGGTATGGTGGGACCCCCAGGCCAGCTCAGAGCTGGCAGACGATGCCACATGTTGGGAATCCTGGGAAGCAGAAAGGATTAAAGGGGTTTTCTGGGACATGGGACCTTCCCGTGCCCTTGGCCATGTCCATGTGACAGCTCCTGATCCTGTGGGTTGTTCCTCTCTGCTGTTGGGTGTCAGATGATTGCAACAGATTTGAAGGATTTCCTCCATGATCCAGCTACTCCTGAGAGCAGGAATGATCCCAAACCGGAGCTCGGTGCCCGTGCCTCGCAGGGATGGGAGGGGAAGCCTTGCCAACCCTGCTCCCAGCAAGGGCACGGCCACGCCCTGCCCCATCCCTGCCCTGCTGCCACCCTGGGCTGCTGGCACAGGAGCTGCTCCGCTGGGAAGGAGCCAGGAGATCCCAAATCCCTGCCTGGCTGCGGGGAACCCCCCAGCTGGCAGATGGGTCATGGTCCAGAGGCCGTGGGGGTGGGATTGTGTCCAGGTGGGCACAATCCAGGCATGGCTGGGAATTTGGGGCTTTAACAGAGGCTCTTCCTGTGCAGGTACCGAGGCAGGGAGAGCTCTGCCTCGGGGGCATGGCCAGACCAGTGCAGCCCTCACCCTGCCACGTGCTCCTCACACCATCCCGGAGGGGCCGTGGTGTCCCCAGGGATGCTCCACGTGCAGGGATGAAGCCTCCCTGAGGAGATGGATCCCTCCCTCAGCCCCCTCAGCACAGCCAGGACACGGCACCAGCTCCAGACTCTTTAATCTCCCAGCCCTGGCTCCCAGCTCAGCACCAGGGACGCTCTCCCCACCTGGCAACACCCCCTGCACCTCGTGGCCCCCCCAGGCCACACACTCCGGGCCCCTCCCCAGAGCTGGCTGCCCCCAAACAGCATTTCCAGCCTGTAGGAGCCTCTGGAAGGAGAATCCATGGGGGAACCCAACAATCAGGGGGGAAAATGGGGCTGGGACCCCCAGCCCTGCCCAGCGAGCAGACAGGGCCATCCCGAGGGACAGCCCCAGCTCCAGGGGACAGCCAGGGGATGCACAGTCACAACGAGGGCTTTGGGGGCACCTTGCTCTGTTTTGGGGGTGCTGCCTGGTCCCCATCCTGCCCTGCTCTGCTCCCTTAGGGCACCGTCCTGCCGGGGCGGTGGCAGGGCTGCAGGACACCCCCTCAGGGGACAAGGGGCACCTTCCTGGTGTCCCCGAGGGACTCGCTCCCTCTGCCTAATTGCTGCTTCTGGCTGTGTCCCCCTGGCCCTTGGGGCTGCCCCTGTCCCCGCCAGCCCCCAGCCCCAGCAGAGGCTGCTCCGTGTCCTGGTCCCCGTGGTCACTCGTGGACATCTCGGCCAGGGCCTCAGCCATGGCCTGGCGGATGCTCTCGGTCAGTTCAGGGACATCCTTTGGGCTCAGGCCCCGGGTGTCCACCCTGGGGAGGACTCGGATGGTGCAGGTCCCTGGGAGAGGAGGGAGAAGCCAGGGATGCTGTTAGAGGATCCCAGCAGGACCCGGGTATTCCCCCGAGCATCTCCACCCCAGCGGCCTCCCCGCACCTCAGCGTCCCACAGACACCCCGCAGTGCCTCACCCCCCGCCAGCCCTGCCCTCTGCCACGGGAGCTCCGGTCCAGCCCTTACCCGAGGTGAACCTCTTCTCCTTGGAGCTGAAGAAGTCCCAGTATGGGGAGATCACGATGGGGACAATGGGAACCTGCAGGACACAGAGGGTCAGGGGCATCCCCCAAGCAGAGCCCTCCCCAGGTGAGACCCCAGCTCCTGCCTGTCCCTCCCTGGTCCTGCACGGCACCATGTCCATCCCTGGGGNCTCCTGCCTGTCCCTCCCTGGTCCTGCACGGCACCATGTCCATCCCTGGGGGCCAAATCCCCCCATCCCTGGGGATCAAACCCTCCCATACCTGGGGGCCAAATCCCCCCATCCCCAGGGATCAAACCCTCCCATCCCTGGGGGCCAAATCCCCCCATCCCCGGGGATCAAACCCTCCCATCCCTGGGGGCCGAATCCCCCCATCCCTGGGGATCAAACCCTCCCATCCCTGGGGGCCAAATCCCTGCATACCTGGGGGCCAAACCCCCGCATCCCTGGGCACAAAATCCCCCCATCCCTGGGCACCAAACCCCCCTATCCCTGGGCACCAAACTCCCCATCCCTCTGCCCTAGGGTTCACTCCATCCAGGCTGAGCTGAAGGGGAGGAAACATTTTGGAAAAGGCCTCCAAGACCAT
>VZRS01010013.1:1010-17031 GCA_013398055.1 Ifrita kowaldi | reverse complement strand
AAAATGGGATGAAATGGGGGGAAAAGGGAATGAAATGGGCAAAAATGGGATGAAATGGGCAAAAATGGGATGAAATGGGGGAAAAATGGGATGAAATGGGGGGAAAAGGGAATGAAAAGGGAAAAATGGAATTAAATGGGAAAAAATGGAATTAAATGGGAAAAAATGGGATGAAATGGGGGGAAAATGGGATGAAATGGGGGGAAAAGGGAATGGAAAGGGAAAAATGGAATTAAATGGGAAAAAATGGGATGAAATGGGAAAAAATGGCAGGGGATGGAATGAAATGGGGAAAAATCTGCATGAAATTGGGAAAAAATGGCGTGGAACCGAATAAATTGGGAAAAAAAATCCATGGGATGGGAATGGAAGGGGAAAAGAATGGAATGAAAAGGGAAAAAAGGGGATGGAACCGGGGAAAAAAGGCACGGAATGGAAGGAGATGGAATGAAAGAAATGGATAAACAACCTAAAATCCAGCTGGGAATAAAACCCGCCAATAAATGAACTACGAACAATTAAAAAAAACTAAAATGAATTCCAAGAAAAGCCGGGAATTCGCCTCCTTTGTGCTCCAGCCTCCCAGGAGAAAGATTCCCATCGCCATCCCAAGCTCCACATGGACAAAATTCCCAAATTAAAGCCAAACGCGACCCTCCCCCAACCCCCGCGGCTTTGGGTTTCATTTTTATTTTTTCGCCTTTAATTTTTATGAAGTGCTGAACATCGGGCAGCACGTCCGGGATTTAACGTTAAAATTCCCGAGATTTATGGGAAAAGGCTGGGAGAGAGCGGGAAAAGCCGGGAAGGGCTCGGGGGTTGAGGTGGGAGCCCTGAGGAGCTGGGAATGACGGCGAAAAAAATTCAAGTTTTTCCCGAATTTTGATGGTTTGGGAATGGACGTTCCGGGGAAATATCGTGGAAAATCGGGTTCGGGAATTTCGGGGGTTTGGGGCCGGCTGTGGTTCGGGAAAGGGGTGAAAAGAGGGGGGAAAAAGGAGGAAAATGATGAAAAAACAGAAGAGAACTCGAGGAAAATGGGAGGAAACAAAAGGGGAAGGGAAGGAGAGGAAAAGGTGGAAAATGGGGGGGAAGGGAAGAGAAAATGGAAGAAAAGGAGGGAAAAGCTCTTCTTGTGGAGGCAAAAGAGGAGGAAAATCCCATTTAGGGCCAGGATTTCCCTGGAAAGGGTCGGGAGCGCTGAACAAAGGAACCTTCGGGTGCGAAAAATGAGGAATTCCTTGGGAAATCGGCATTTTAATGGAATTTTTGGGCATTTCGAGGCTCCGAGGGCGGCGGGAGGGTCCGTGCTCCAGGGCTGGGAGCGATCCCCAAAAAAATTTGGGAAAGGGAGACCCCAAAACCCCGCGGGGAGAGAAAAATTGGGAATGGGAGCAGATCCCGGGGTTTTAATTCCATCCCTTCCTCCCCAAAATTCCCCCCGTGAGCGCTTTCCACGGCCCGAGATTCCCGATATTCGGGGATTTGTGGGATAAAAGCTGCGGATTTATGGAATTAAAGGGATAAAACGCCAGGTTCCCGGCAACTTTTAAAATTGAGGAATTACGGGAAATTCCCCTTTTTTTTCTCATCCAGGGCTCGCAGATTCCTCCGGGAAAATATTTTTTTTATGGATATTTCTCCTTCCACAGCAACCGAGCAGAAAAAGGGAATTTTCCTCTCCTGAGTCCCAGGATGGCCCCGGCTGCTTCTCTTTTCCCATTTTTTCTGAACGCTGATCCCGGGGAAAATTCCCAATTCTAAAACTTCTTTCCTTGTTTTTCATTCCCGCCTGGAAAAGAAAAGAGAGAGAAAATCGGATTTTTTCCCAATCCACGGGGGGAAAATCCAATTTATCCTCGTGGTTTCCAGCTCTGCTCCCGCTTTTCTCCACATTTCCCCTCCTGCGCTTCAGCCGCCCGGATTTAAGGAATTTTCCCTCTCTTTTCCCTTTATTTTAGATTTTTATTCCCAGTTCTTCCTTTAAAAAAACCCAAAAAATTCAGGATTGAGCCCAATTTTCTTTCAGGTGAAGGCGACTGCAGGCGGAGATTGGAGGTTGTCCACAAATTCCCTTCAGGAAAAGCCGATTTGACTCCTAAATATTCCAGGGAAAGTGGCCAAAAAAAGGGAATTCCGCCCCAAATCGCGGCCGGGCGCCTCGAGGGCGCATCCCAGGGAGCTCCGATCCCAGCGCGGCTTTTCCAGGCCCAAAATCCCACCCCGGGAAGAGGAATCAGCTGGGGAATTTTATGGGAAAACAGCTTTTTTTATCCCGAGGGGGAAAAAAAAATATTAAAAAAGGCTGGATGGGAACAAAGGAAAAAGGGAAATTTTCCACTGAAATGAAAGAATTCCTGGAAAATTCCCTGGAAATCTGCGGCACGTGGATCCCATTCCCCTTTGTTTCCCTCTTTTCCCTCTTTATTTTTGTCCTAAAACGGAGGAAAAAACCCCAAAACTCCTCGATCCAACCTTTCCCTGAAGGGAAAATGGGAATTTCTGGCTCTCCCCACCTCCCATTCCAAGGAAAATCGCCAATTTTAGGGAAGGAAAATCGGCTCCAGCAGCTGCCAGCGCCTCGCAAATCCCAACCTAAACAGGGAAAGAAAAATATTTTCCATTATTTTTCCTTTTTTTTTGTTGTTGGGATGGAGGGAGGGAAGCGAAGCCGGAATTTTAATTTTTTTTTGAGCCCTCAGGGAAATCAAAACCCCGGGATGAGAAACTCCGAGAGGATTTTCCCTCTGGAATTGCGATTTAGGGAGGGAATTTTCCACCCAGACTCAGCTTCCTGGCAGGGGAATCGCAGTCGAGTTTTCCCAGGCTTTGTCCCAAATATTTGGATAAATAAAAACCCCAAACTCGCCTTTTTTCCCCCCAAACTTTCCGGGTTGGTTTTGATTTTTGTAGGCATTAAAAAAAGCGACTTCGCCTCCTCCGAGCTGATTGAATTCCTCTGGCCAAGCCTCAGCCTCACTTTTGCCTCAGCGATCCCAGGAAAAACTCGGGAAAAGAAGATTAAATTCCATTTCTTCCGCCCAAAAAAACTCCGGGTGAAAACCACTAAAAAAATCAAATTTCCCCCCAAATTTCTTGCGTTTTCTTTCATCTTCCGCCCCTTCCCTCTCCGGGGGCGTTCACAGAGTGAAGAAAAACCCAAATTCAACCCCCGGAGCAGCAAATTTTGAATTTGAAAATGATTTGGAAAAGCCAAAAAAGGAGGAAAATCCCAGCCCGGGCGGGCTCGGGAGATCCAGGATCCTTCCCCTTCCCGACCTGTCACATTCCTGCAACCTGTCTGCCTCCGATCCCCCCTCCAGGTGCTTTTCTTTCCCAGCTTTTTTTCCTGAGTTTTGGAATTTTTTAATTCCCAGCCCGGTTTAGAGGGGATTGATCCCTAAATTTGGAGGATTTTCTTTGGGTTTTGCTTGGATTTTCCCGCATTTTTCCCACCCGAAATGCGGAAAATGCACGAAATGAAATACATAAATGCAAGGAGTTATTCCACAAATCCCCGGATTTCATCCATAAAAGCACAGATTGCATAGAGATAAATAAATATAAACACAAAGATTAAGTTTAAAACCAGAAATAACTCAAACTCCGCTTTTCCAGGCAGCTCCAGAGGGGAATTTCCAACCCCAAATCTCCTTTTTTTCCCCAATCCCGCCCCTTAATTCCCTTTTCTCCCCCAGTTTAAACCCCTCCTGAAGCTGCGGAGCTGAAAAATCGGCAGAAATACCTCAATTTTAGGGCACTTTTCCAGCAATTCCCAAAACCCCGCATCCTTTTCTTCCTCTTCTCCCATCGGCACCGCTTTTTGAGGCACAAAATGATTTTTTTATTCCCTTTTTTCCCCCCTTTTTTTCCCCCCTTTTCCCCCTATTTTTTACAACCCCAGCTCCTGGCAGTTCCCCGCCGCTAATTATTGTTATTATTTCCCGGGATTTTCCTCGGCTCAGCCAAATTCCAGACAAAGAAAATTCCAGCGGCGCTCCGAGGGCCCCCGCGTCTGCTCGGAAGTCCAAGTTCAATTCCAAGTTAAAACCGGAGGAAATCGGGGCCGTTTGGCCGCTCCCGGCTCGGGAATTCGGCCCCGGAATTTTCCTTTTCCCGTTCAGTTCCCGCCGGGAGCAGCGGGGGAGGCTCGGGTCGGATCCGAACCGCGCCGCGGGTTCTGTTCCCCCCGAAAATTGGATTTTATTTCTCGCTGGAATTGAATTTTCCGCCTTTCCCGGCGCGGTTGGAATCGCGGTGGTGCTGGTGTTGGTTTTTGGGATGGAACCACCCCGGGAATGTTTCCTCCTCCTTCTCCCGGCTCAGGGCAGGGATTGAGCTCAGGCCAGAGTCCGAAAATTCCCTTTTTTCCCTCAAAAATTTTATCCAGAGCCGACTATGAGAGACCGGAATATTCCAGGCGGTTTCTCCCGCAAAAATTCCCTTTTTTTTCTCCACTTGATGCACAAATATTTCACTCCTTGGAGGGGTCGAGAGGGATTTTTCCCAATTTATTCCCATTTTTGGAGGAAAAGCACTGAAAATCTCAATTTCCAGAGGCGGGGAAGGAACTGAAATGGTCTTTAATGGCCAAATTTGGGGGTTTGTGGAATATTAAATAAATGTAAATTATGACTGGGAAGGACCGAGGGGGGAAAGAGCAGCAATTTCCAAGCATTCCTTCCCTGGAGAGATGGAATTTTCCGTGGAAAACCCGGGATTTTTGAGGCATCAGCAAGAAAAGAAATAATTACAAATAACCCCCAGCCCAAACCTCGATGTTTGTCCCCCCTTCAAAAAACCCCACTTTTGGTTAAAGGAAAATATTCCCAAATTTTTCGCTGGGCTGGATTTTTATGGAATAAAATCTCTGGGAATGATCCCAGCTCTGCAAAGAGGCTCAAATTGGGGTTTCCCCCAAAAATTGGTGCGGGATGAGCCGGTTTGGAGGATTTGGATGGGAATAAACTGGATTTTCACGCGGTTTTGGGGCTCTGCCTCCACCTCTGCTGTGGCTTTTTGTCATTAATTAATCACCGATGATAAATTAATATAAAAGCTTGTCCGAAATGCCGAAATTCCTGATGAAATTCCCTTTTCTCGGGATTTTTGGGGGGGTTAGGAACGGGATAAAACCGATCCCTGCTCTTCCAGCCCTCCCTAAACGCATCCAAAGCATCGCCAGGATTTTTAAATTCCTCATTTGGGTGAAAAAAGGTGGAAAAAGGGGGATTTTGCTCCATTATTATCCAAATAAAAGCGACTTTGCCGCTTGTCCTCCCGAGTTCCGGTGGCCGCCAGCGACCCTGAGCTTTTCCCTCCTCAAAAAGTGGGAAAAGAAATTCCCTTTTTTTGATGTTTTTAATGGGTTTTTTTCCCTCCCTGACGAGGATGTGCCGGGAAAAGGGAAAAGGAGGGGGAAAAGCGGAACCTGCGGGGTCATTTTGGGGTTTTCCAGCTCCGAGGGAGGAGTTTGGGAAGAGGAGCCGCCCTTGGGGGCAGCGGGACGGGGACCCCCAGGGACCCCCCGGGACCCCCCCGGGACCGGGATTTTCCACCCTTTTCCCATCAGGAACCAGTTCCGTCCCATTTTCCCCCGTCCTTTCCCTCATTCCCGGCCCCAGCACCCGGAAAACGGAGGGAAAATCACGGATTTCGGGGAAAATCCCGTGCGGAAATTGAGTTTTCTCCCCGCAAATCAACAAAATTTGGGGGTCTGAGAACATTCCCAAGAAACGGAGATCCCGTTCCCTGGCGTCCAAATAAAAACGAGCAGAAATTCCACGGATAAAAGGGATTCTCCATGGAAAAAAAGGGATTCTCCATGGAAAAAAAGGAATTTTTCCCTGGATGTTGCTTTGGCGTCTTTGATTCCTCCCTGAATTAATTCTCCCTGTAATCAACTCCGCTTTCAAATCCCTCTTTTCCCTCCCTTTCCTTGGGAAAACGCAGCCAAAAATCCCGGGAAAAGCAGGTTCCTTGAGTATTGTTGATTTAAATTATTTTTAATTAATTTAAATCCCTTCATTATTACTGTTTTTATTAATTTTTTGATCATTAACAGCATTCCCGGCTCCCAAACAAATCCAAGAGCAGCGGCCTGGATCCCTTTTCCCAACTCCAAGGTTTTCCCGCTAAAATCCCTTTTTTCCCCCATTAAAAAAACCCTTGGAATTCTTGAAAATGGAGGGATTTGAGTGGGAAATATTAATGGTTAATTAATAATAATTAAACTAAAATCAGATTTAAGCCCCTGGAGTGAAGATTTTGGAGGATAAACCAAATAATTGCGATTTTCCCAGGAATTATTTCCCCAGCAGGGCTGGATTAAGGCAGCAAAAATTCGGGATAAAAGAGATTTATTCCCAGAAATCCGCGCTGGAGCTTCCCAAGATCCCAAAAAAATCCCAAAGATAAAATCAGGATAAAATAAAGAGGGAAAAAAGGCAAAAAATCGACCAATATTGAAGAGTTTGGACCCAAATTCCTCCCTGAAATTCCTCGAATCTCCCAGGTCGCTCCTCGTTCCCACCAGGAATTATTTCCATGCTGGGAATGAGGGAATTTCAGGGCGATTTTTCCCTCTTTTCCCGCTTTTCTGCGTCCTGCGGGAGATTCTCGGGATAAAAGGATCTTTTCCCGCATGGATTCCTGTGGAAATTGGCATTTTTGGTTGCGGGTTTTGCCTTTTTTCCCATAGATTTGGGAATTCTGGGGAGGATTTTGAGGGCGGAGGGCAGGGAAGGGGGAAAAAAAAAAGAGATTTTTGTCCTAAAAACTCCGGGAGGGAAAAGGGAAAAGGAGGGAGAAGGGGAAAAATGGGAGAAGGGGAAAAAAACCCCATCCCAAAACTCGGCCGATTCCCGATTCCGAGGCCAAATTCCAGGATATTGCCAGGAATTGAGGCCTCTTCCCAAAAAATCCCGAAATATCTCCCCGGGACCAAGCCCTGGGTTCGGGAATTGCCCCAAAAATGAGGGTAAATGTGGAAAAATGAGGGAAAATGGGGAAGCAGCGGCGTCCTGGGTGGTTTTCCCTCTCCTGATGCTTTTCCCGAGTGTTTTTTTTGCTCCAGAATTTCCCAGATTGGTTCAAATTTTCAACCAAAATCACACTAAAAAAGGGGAAAACCAAAAAAAATTCCCATTTTCCCCTTTCCCCTGGCAAAAAACGATGAAAAAATATCGGAAGGAGGGAAAAAAAACCCCAAAAGAGGAATTCCGCCTCAAAAAATCCCTGGAAAAGCCAGGAAATTGCGGATTTTCCACGAGGACACAAAAAGTGCCGATTTCAGCCCAAAATTTCCCTTTCATTTGCTTTCCCAGGGCGGATTTTCTCCCCGTTTTTCCCTCGGGAATTCCAATTCGGGATCCGAACTCGGAAATCTCCGCTCCGGAGTGAACTCCGCTAATTCCCGGCTGATTGAAATCCCAATTAATTTAAGGAATTCCTTTCCTCCTCAGCGCCGGGCTTGGAGCAGGGATCGTTTATTCGGGGATAATTGGATTTATTTCGGGATGATTGGATTTATTCAGGGATAATTCAATTTCTTTATGGATAATTTATTTTAGGGATAATTTATTTTAGGGATAATTCACTTAGGGAAGGGAATTTTTCCCTCCCGGCTTCGCTTGGATTGTCCATTTCCGTTCCCAGCGTTTTCCTTTCCTTTTCCCACGATTTTTAAATAGTTTTTTTTTTTGTTGTTGTTGTTGTTTTTTTGGTTTTTTTGGGAAGAACCGATCCCGGATTCTCCCGGGGCTTTCCGAGGAGGGAAAATCAGGAATTCAAAAAGAATGGGAAAAAATGGGGATAAAAAGGCAGGAAAAGAGCGCGGCGCAGGTGGGAACGGGGAGAGTTTTCCAGGACAATTCCAGCGTTTTCACCCGGGGTCCTGCAGCCCCCAAATTCCTCATTTTTCCTGGGAAAAAAACGCGTTTTGGTTGCTGGGACGCTCCGGGATCATCCCGACCCTTGGATCCCACCCTTCCCGGTTTCACAGCCCCAATTCCCGGTTTTTTCCTTCCCGGTTTTTCCCTTTTCCCTCCCCGCCTTTCACAGGAAAATTCAGGAGTTTTTTTTCCCTTAAAAAGCCAGGAAAAAGCCCAAAGTCCCTCTGAGATTCCCGCTCGGGGTTTTTTGCTGTTTCCCGTTTTTTTGGGAATTTTTTTAACGCCAAAATTTGGTTTGATCCAGGTGCGGCTTTTCCCTGGATTCCCACAAATTCCATCCCCTCTTCCCTGGAGTTGTCCCTTGGGCACGGATTTGTCCCGCCCCCTCCTCACATTCCCGCGGCGTTTCTGGGCTTCATCCCCCGGTATTTTTGGGATAAAAGCATTCCCGGGGGATAATTTGGGGATGGATATCCAGGATTCCTTGGAACATTGGAATTTCCCTTCAAGGGATCTTGGGGGCTCTTCCCAAAATCCGGAGGGAATTTGGGAATTGGGAATAAAAAAGGAAAGAAGGGAAGATCCCCCCATCCCTTCGGATAAACGGGATCAGCTCCATCCCGCTCCTGCTTTTCCCACTCCCTGGAATTTTTTCCCAGTGTCTTTCCCAGGTTTTTCATTATTTTCCCAGGATTTTCCAGGAACCTCGAACCATTCCAGGACCTCCTGGAGACTCATCCGGCCTCGATCCCCTCGGATTCCGCAGCCTCCAAGGATTCCATCCCTTTCCCAGTTCCTCTTCCCTTTTCCCTCTCCAACCCCATCCAGGACCCTCCAGGCCAATTCCCTTTTTCCTGCAGGGATTCCAAAGTCACTTTTCCCCAGCCGCATCCCAGTGGGAATTGGGTGTGGGAGCAGGAAAAGGACATTGGAGGACTTGAATAAAATCCCTCATTCCCAGCTTTTTCCCCTCCTGGGAATCCCGATTCCACCCCGGCATTCCAGAGCTGGGGCATCCAGGCGCTTCCTCCAGGAAAACTCTCATTCCCCGGCGTCCCCGGGAGTTCGGGATGGATTTGGGATGAGTGGATCCGGCTGAGGGCCGGGATCAATCCCTCGCTCCCAGCGCCTGGAGAGGCTCCGGAACCGGTTCGGCCGCTCCCGGGGATTTGGGCCACGCTTGGCTTCGGGATTTCTGGAGCCACCCAGGAGCTTTGGGATGCGGCGCCCTCGGCTCAGCGGGAAGGGCTGGAATTCTGGGGTGATCAATCCACGGATTTCTTCCCCTCATCCCTCTCCCACAAAGTTCCTCCCCCTTTATCCACACTCGGCACCTTCCCGGGGCCTGGGAGAGGCTGGAAAATGGGATTTCTGGATGGAAAATGGGATTTCTGGGTGAAAAATGGGATTTCTGGGAGCTCAACCCCTCTGGGGAGGTAAAGCTGGGATTTTGGGGTGATAAATCCATGGAAAAGGATGAAAAAGGGGATTTCTGGGTGGAAAATGGGATTTCTGGGTGCTCAGCACCTTTGGGAAGGCGAACCCGGCTCATCCCGGCTCCGTCATCCCGGGATGAGGCTCCGAGCCGGGAATTTTCCGTCCGGGCGCCAACGGCGCCGCCCTCATTCCGTGACTCAGCTCCAGGGATGAGCCATTCCCTGTTCTCCCGCTGCCAAATCCCGGCTGCTCCGTCCGCACCGGTCCCACCGGGATCGCTGGGATGGGGTCGGGCGTCCCACTGGGATCGCTGGGATGGGGCCGGGCGTCCTTCCCGTGTATTCCAGCCCCAAAGGGGATTCCTTGGATTCCCAAACCATCCCTGGGGACCAGGCTGGGCTTGGGTGGAATGTCCCCAGGTGATTTCCCAGGAGCGATTCCGGAGCCCTGGGATGGAGGGAATTAACTCCCAGTGCTGAGAAAAGACCCCGAAATTGGGATTTTCCCGCTCTCCGGCGGATCCTGGGCTCTGGGGGAAATTTCTCGCGGGGTTCTGGGCACCGTTGATGGCACAAAATTCCAAAGGTTTTGGGATCACCTGGACCGGGCCGAGGCTGAAATTCCGACCTCGTTGGGATTTGAGCTCCCTCGGAGCCCTTCGGGTCAGGACGGAATCAATTTGGCCAAAAAGGTCAGAAAAAACCGTGGAAAAATGGGAATTTCTGCCTCGTGAACACCACGGAGCACGAGGGAAGATTCCCTCCCTAAATCCAGACTCATCCATGGGTTCAGGAAGGATTTTTGGTGGCAAATCCAGGGAAAAAGGGGATGGAGAGCGAGAGGAGAATTCCACATTTGGGGACGAGAGCTCGGCACCCCCAGAGAATTCCCAAACCCAGCCGGATTTTTCCCCCTTTTCCCAAAGCCCCGGGGAAGAGGGGGTGACGTGGCTGGGTTTTCCTTATAAAACAGCTTTTCCCTGGCTCTGCAGGATTGCTGGAAAATTCTGCTGGATGCGAATTCCCGTGATTATGGGGTGGGTAATTACAGCCGCAGCTCCGGCGCTCGGAGGGCTTGGGAAGGGAGGGGGGAAATCCCACCTTTTTTGTTTTGTTTTGTTTTGTTTTTCCCTAATTTTCGGAGCCTGTCTGGGAGCCAATCTTAAACCTTTCAACACCCGAGGGGCGGGGGAGGGCGGAGGGGGGACTGTGCCGGGCGTAAATCATTCCCGGGGAATCGTAAATCCGTCTGTTCCAGCCCCGGAGTGCAGCGAGGGGCGGTGGAGCTCACGCTCGGCAGGGAAAATTATCCCGAAAGAAAAAAAAAACACCAGGGAAGGAGTTTGGAGCGCGGTCAAAGCTCCTCATTCAGAGGGGGACGGAACCGGGGGGCCCTGGCAGCGGGAAGGGTTTGGATAGAGGGGGATTCATGGGATTTGGGAAGGGGTTGGAGCCGGGAGCTGCTCCCGCTTGGATTTCGGGGGATCCAGGTGGGAGCGTTGCCCCCTGCGCCCATCCCGAGCTCCCATCCCATATCCAGGCCCTGGGGAGCCTCTGGAGCACCGAAATCCAGCGGATTTGGATTCTTGGGAAGATCGGTTGCCCCCCCGAGAGCAGGAACCTTGGGATTTGCCAGTGGGATCCCTGATTTTGGAACAAATCCCTTGGACCCGGAGGGTGGGGAATCCATGGATTCATCCACAGCGTTATTCCCAATAAAAGCCACTCCGGCCTCCCCATCCCTCGATGTTCCCGTTTGGGATCGACCCAGGGAGCCCGGGCAGGGGGAATTCCCTGTGGACGCCCCATTCCAACCGGGATTCTCCCGCTCTGGGGGGAGGCTGAGACCAGGGGCAGCTCCGGGAGGGAAAACCGGGAATATTTCGGGAAGAATCCTGGCTCCTTCTGCCTCGACCCCGCTGTCCACAGGGCAGGGCAGGGCCGTAAATCCGCTCCCCGCTGGAGCCGCCGGGGCTGGGAAGCTCCAGGCGGATTCCCGGCGGGAATCGGGAGGCTCCAGGTGAGGCCGAGCCCCCCGGGGCGTCCCCGAGGTTGTCACCCCATGAGCTCACGGCCCCGGGGAGCTGTGACTCAGCCGGGCCCGGAGAGGAGGAAAAATCCGGCTGGAAAATGGGAAAAGAAAAAGGGATCAGGAGGTCCCGGAGCGCGGCCGCGTCGTTCGGCGCCATCGGGGTTTTGTTTTCCCGGAGCTCTGATGGGAATCGATCCCCATCTCCCGCCGTGCCTCAGTTTCCCTGGGCCTAAAGCAGCACAATCCTCGCTCAGGGAATTTTCTGGGAATTCTGGAGTGGACAGATGGGATTTGGGGGGTATGGGCAGATGAGAGGGATCCCAAAAAGCCCCACAAGGGATCCCAGAGAGCTCTGCCTGGGACCCAACCCCGTCCCTGCATTTCCCGGCCCTAAAACAGCCCAGGGAATTCTCCAGGAATCCTGGCGGGAGAAATCTTGGACAGATGGGATTTGGGGTGGGATACGGGCAGACAAGAGGGGACAGAGCCAGGCTGGAATTCATGGGAAAAGCCCCAAATCCCACGGATCCAGCCCCAAAACCTCTCCCGGGCCGGAGCAGGAGGAGCTGCAGGCACGGGGTGACCCAGATCCTGCGGGGTTAATTTGGGGCTGAGAGGAACATGAGCGGCTTTCCCGAAATCCCCTCCGCTTCCCGTGGCCTATTTTCCAGCCGGGATCCGCCAAACCCCGCCGGTGACCCGGATCCGGCGGCACCAGGAACCCGCGGAGCCCAAACGGCCCCGAGCGAGGCCCCGGGGGTCCCCTCCAAGCGTCCCCCCCCGTTAATGGGATTTCATTGGATTCTTCCCCCTTCCCAAGCAACGTTTTCCATGGATTTTCCTGGGTTTTGCACCTCCAAGGACAAACTTCTTGGGGGAGTCACCTCGTGCTCATAACCCAGCGATTTAACGTGGGATTTAATTAGAAATTTTTCCCTTTCCCAAACATTTTCCATGGATTTTCTTGGGTTTTGCAGCTCCAAGGATGAAAGGTTTGGGGGAATCCCCTCCTAATACTTTCTCTGTTAGGATTTAGTTGGGATTCTCCCCTTTCCCAAGCAACATTTCCCATGGATTTTCTTGATTTTTCACCTGCAAGGACAAAACTGTTCAGGGAATCTCCTCCTGCTCCTTCCTGGAGACTCCGACCTCCTTTCCTTGGCGAAGCCACCGCGAAGTTTGGTGGCACCTTGGTGGCATCGCAGGGCTCGGAGCACCTTTAATTCCTTAACATCCCATTTTTTCGGGACAATTCCGGAGCGGCTGCTCCCGGGAGCCGCATCAAAGGCGGCCGGGAGGACACATGTACCTACAAGAATTCCGGCTGGAGTTTGGATGCTCGTAAAAACGGGATTAGCGCCGGCTTGGGATCACCCAAGGGATTTGGCGGGGCCCGGGGACGCCCCCGGGGACGCCCCCACCCCAAGGGGACCCCTGGGATTTTTCCAGCCCCTTTTCCCGCCCCCGTCCCGCGGGATCGGCAGCGTTAATCCCCCTGCCTGACCCGACCCGCCGGGATTTGGGGATTGTCCCGGGGATTTGACGACAGCCGGGCCCAGGGTATCAATTAGGACGTGTTGGGATAAGAAGGGCCCGGAGCTGATTCAGGCCCTGGCCAGCAGCACCGGGAGCTGTTCCAGCTTTTCCCGGGATGCCTTCCCGACCTTTGGGGTGCCTCCGGGGTGCCCCGGGGCGGGGGGAGCCGGACGAGCTCCGCTTTTATTTATTTATTATTCATTTCTTCATTTCTTCATTCCTTGTGCAAGAGTTTTATCCTGCGGAGTGGGCTGGGGGCACCCAGAGAGGGATTTTAGGGAATTTCAGGATGGATTTGGTCTGGATGGGACCTCGGGAGGTGCCTCTGGAGCAGGGCCAGCTCTGGGGTCACGCCGGGGCTCCATCGTCCTTTGCATCCTTTTTTTCCCCTTCCTGCCTCATTTTCCAATTATTTCACCCCATCCTGGTGTTTCCAACATCCCAAATCCTTTCCTGGACATGAGCCTGGATCGTTCTCCTGCCTGATCCATCCCTGTTGTGCCTTTAGACAATTCCTTTTTCCTTCACGTCCAGGTGGGAGCCCTTCCCAAGGCGCCGTTTTCCTGAAAAATCCCAAACTTCTCCCTGGCACCAGGACGAGGATTCGCATCCAGGAAAACCAAAAAGTGCTGGAAAAGCCCCGGAGGAAGCTGGCCCAGCTCGGCCGGTGGTTGCTGACCACGGCCGGTGACTCAGTGTGGGTTTGGGCTCGGGTTTCCCAAATTCCTCCGGGAATATTTCCACCACCACCGGCGAATTTTTCCGGCCGGGAGAAGCCTCCCGGAAAACCACGGAGCCTCCGCCGCGGGCGCTTTGTGGGGACGGAGGGACCGAGGCGGCCGCGCCAAAAACGCCCCCAGAGCTCCGGCAGGGCCGGGTTTTTTGGGATGCGGCTGCCTCCCGCTTTTCCCGAGCTCTGGAGGCTCCCGAGCCAAGGATCTGTCAGAGCCGCAGGGTCACAAATCCGCGGTTTTGCCACCCAAGGTCTTTTCCCGCCGCCATCCCGGGATTCCCGAGGGCTTTTCCTCCCTCTTTTTGCGGAATTTGTTGGAGAAGGAGAAGCGAAGCCGAGGGTTCCCCGCTCCTCCCGGGCCTGCGGCCGCTCCGGGGCTGGAGGGACATTCCCAAGCGGAGCCCAGTGAAAAGCGGTCGGGAATTTCCATGGAATTTTGGGTACCAGACCTCCAGGGCTCTCCCAGCTCCAAAGCAGCCCAGAAAAACTCCTGGAGAGGCTGGTGCAGGATCCCAAAACTCATCCAAACCTGCTGGGGGGTTATTTTACTTCATTTCATTTCATTTCATTTCATTTCATTTCAATTTATTTTATTCCCAAGACAAAGGCCGACATTCCAAAAACAGAGGCCGGGATTCCCAAGATAAGCTCTGAGATTCCCAAGGCAAAGGCCAGGATTCCCGAGGCTCCGTTAGATTCCCAGGCGGGGCGGGAGGGATTCACCTGCTCCGGGAATGATTCACCCGCGATCGGCTCCGAGATAAGGCCGAGGAATCCTCGCCCTGTGTGTTCCCTGCTCCCGGTGCCAGGAACCCGCTGGAGCCGCTGGAATTGTCCCAGGAATTCCCAGGGACAGCGGGTGGCACCGGCTGAGGTGACTTTTCCCGCTGAGGTCCCTTCGTGCCCCCATTGGCTCCACTGGAGGAATTCCTGTGGGAATCCTGGCATTGCCTGGATGCAGAGCCAGGGAGCAAAACCCAGATACGGCTCCTCTCTTTAGACTTCTGATTTTATTCCTGATTTTCCTTTGCTTCTTCCCATTCTTTCCTTTTTTTTCCCTTTCTTCCCTTTTTTTCCCTTTTCTTTCCCTGTTTTTCCCCTTTCTTCCCCTTGTATTTCTCCTCCCTTTCCCTTTTCCCGCCTTCCTTTCCCATTTTTTTGCCCTTTCACTTTTTCTTAATTTTTAATTTTTTTTTTAAATTTTTTTTTGTTGGATCCCAGGCCGTTCCTCAAACACCTCCCGGGATCAGGGCAGGGGGAGCGGGCCAGGAGAACCTCACGGATCCCAGCCGGGATCCACGGGATCCATCCCGTGCCCGGGGAGGCTCCGTGAGCAGGTCCCGGGGATTTTGGGGTGACTCAGGCGGAGCTGCTGGGACAGGACCTGCCTGAGCACGCGGCCGGGCAGGGCGAGGATCCACAGGGATGAGAATTCCCTGCTCAGCCTCTGGAATTGCCTCTGGAAGCGGCAGGAGGATGCTCCAAAGGCTGGGATCCCCTCAGGTGCCACCAAGTGTCACCTCGGCCGCGGGCCCCGCTGGCCCGGGGACAAACGCAGAGTTCCTGCCCCTCCCTGCTTGTCCCGACCCTCGGAGAGCCCGAAAATGTCCCATAAAATCCCAGCTCTGGGATCCCGGGAGCAAAGGGCGGCTCTGGGGACTCTGGGCAGGTTCCTGCCGGGAGCGCTTGGGCTGAACTGGGCTGGGAGGGAGACCTGGCGATTCCTGGGAAAGCTCCCCTTAGATCATCCAGGCTCGGGGGAAGCTCTCCCTGCCTCAGAAGCGGGCTGGCCGATCCCTTCCAGCCCCTCTGGGGAGGATGGAGGGTTGGGAGAAGCTCTGGAGAAGCCGAGGATGGGCTGGCCAAGGCCGCCAGAGCCTCTCCCGCCTCTCCAGCCGCGCACCCGGGGCGCTCCCGGCTCCGCAGGGGCCGTTCCTGGGCGGAAAAGCTCCCGGGGCAGGGCAGGAACCCCGAGCGCTCCTCGGGGCCCGTCCCTGGCGGGGCGATCGCTGGAAAGGAAAAGGGGAGGGAAAGGGGCAGCGAAAAACCCGGGCCCGGCGCTCCCGGCGCGGCTGCGGCCCGAGCCCGCGGCCCCACGCAGCCTCCAAGGCTATAATCAGGGAATTTCAGGGCGTGGAGCCGGGCACGGGATGAGTGTGCGATAAGTGCTCGATTGTTCACACGCCAGCGCTTCCCAAACAGCCCCAGACGCGGCTCCAGACACGGCCCCGAGCCGCGAAATCGCCGAGCCTGGCGGTTCGGGGTGGTGGTTTGGGGTGGTGGTTTGGGGTGGTGGTTTGGGGTGGCGGGCACCGCGCCGGGATTTGGGATCGGGCTGGTTTTCCCTCGGGGGGATGACGAGGAGGAGGAGGAGGAGGAGGAGGAGGAAGGC
>VZRS01009993.1:23956-137729 GCA_013398055.1 Ifrita kowaldi | reverse complement strand
CGGGCTGTGTGGGCCCCCCCCGCCGCAGGATGTGCCCGGTGGAAGCGGGAGGCGGTCGCTGCCGCGCTGGGTGTCACGGGAGGAGACGCTTCCGGGCGGCCAGTTGGAAATCCAGCGCTGTTCCAGTGTTGTTCCTGTGTATATTCCAACAGGAACGCAACAGTATCTCCACTGAAGTTATTCAGGGGATTAAATTTTATTTCGTACACACGGCAGTGTCTGGGCTTCAGCTGCGCGATCTTTTCTTGGGCCAAAATCCTGTTCCAGAGTCCCCCTGAGGCTCCCTCAAAGAAATCTTTAGAATCCTCACCGAGCACATGAAAACTTCCAGAAATATTTTTAATTACCTTTACTAAAGAGGCCTGTTAATGGTTTAGTTTACATTGGCTGATGACACCAGAAAAAATTGTTAGGTAGTGTTTTTGTGTACTGATATTTTGAAGAATTATAAAACTTTTAAGAATTAAGTTGTCCGGACTTAAAAGTTTGCATCACCTACACTAACACCCACAGGATGTTTTCTTACTGCAAATGGGTGTAGCAGCAGATGTTAAAAATAGTGAGGCCACATGCTGCACCTCAGCTGGTCACAGAAACCATGACAAGCTGTTATTTCTGCACCAAAAATCCACAAAGTACCCTCAGCATAACTGCCTGGATGCCATCGGGATGAACACTTACACAAATATGTATTTGCATGACGCCTGTGGTGCTTTAACTTGCAGTACATGTTGTGGGATATAAAACTCACGCATGGGACTGGCTGCAAAACCAGCAGGAAGGGGAAATACTCGCGAATACCTTTTTAAAGACTTCCGTGCCGGTGTGCAGAGACAAATTGACTGCAAGTATTTATTACCATACCTGTTAAGAAGTTAACACACACTTCAGAGGAGGGTCATGGGAGCTGTAGCCAGCCCTCTAGCACCCTCTAGACAAGAAATAATTAGTTAAAATGCTGGTTGTTATCTTTTGCTAGTTATACAAACAATACGGGTTTTTTAAGCATAATTTATCCTGATATCATCCCTGTCACCGCATTAAGAAGATAAAAATTATAAGCTTTGCTCTAAAAGCATGCAGTTAAATTTCATCATCATTTACAAGTGCAGGTAGTGACAGGACAAGGGGAAATGGCTTCAAAGTGAAAGAGAGTAGGGTTAGATTGGATATTAGAAAAAAAATTCTTCACCGTGGGGGTGGCAAGACACTGGAACAGGTTGGCCAGAGAACTTGTGGAGACCCTACCTCTGGAAGTGTTCAGGGTCAGGCTGGATGAGGCTCTGAGCAACCTGCGAAAATGAAAGGCATCCCTCCCCAGGGCAGGGGAGTTGAACTGGATGCTCTGTAGTACCCTGGGTGGGGAGAACCCAGAGGTTACATTCACAGCTGAAAGGAACATCAAAATCAAGCTCTGCAGCTTTCTGGCACCCGTACAGGACGTGCCTGGAAGGTAAATGCAGGCAGGAGTCTCTTTTCCTCCACACCTCCATGTGAGGACCAGTTTGCTGGGCAGCCTACACAGGGCTTGGGCATGCTGTGCTGCAGGGCTTCTGCTGCTGCAAATCCTGCAAGGAATTTAGAAAAGAAAACTTATTTGGAGTATTTTTTTCTGTTGGAGGCTGAGGCTTCACTGTTGGCTACACAACAAATACTTCTTCTTGTAAGGCAGATTAAAAAAATTATGTGAAAACAATGATGTTATATTAGTTCATGTGAGAAGTTTAGAAGACACATCACACATCTGGAGCAACTAGATGGGATCTTCTCAGGCAGTCTGGAACATCTGTGCAGGATGCCTCATAATGGCAGTGCAGGAACAAGGCTGTGATGGTGTATTTTTATATATAGCTACACCATACATTCGCTCAGCTTGAGGTCTGGTGTGTTGCCAAAGCCTGTGTGTCCTTTGGCTTTGCATTCCCAGCATTGTCATTCCTGGTATGGCTCTGCTTTCCATGACAGGATTTCCTGGAAAAGTATCAAAGCTGTCTCAGCTCTGATACATTTGTTTGGCAGCGATCTGTCCCACACACTCTGTGAGATTTCAGTCACTCAGCAGGCACCGTGTCACCACTTCTCTGGCTCTGGAACTGGGAGCTTGACAAATTCAGCTCTTTGAAAAAGTAAGAGACGTCACTATGCTCTGAACAAACAAGATGGGAGCAAGAAAAATAAGTAAATTAAGTAAGTAAAAAAAATATGTAAGTAAATAAAATAAAATAAAGAAACCAGAGATTGATTTAGGCTTCCAAATTTATTCTCACCTCCTTGACCAATAAACTTGACCAAGCAGTGACCAAGCACTTACCTTGTGACACTTTTTGCCACCACAAATGATCATTTTGAACTGACCTTGTAAGTATAAACTGAGCTCATTAAATGACAGACGAACCCAAGGAATTTAGTGGAAAATGCTCCTGATTTGGGAAACTTGAAAAAGTAATTTTGGTTCTTTTCTGGAGCTGTGAACACTTTTTGTGTGTATCCCTGAACACCCTTAATTCAGCCTCCTTATCCTGAACCTAAGGATATTTCCATGCAGGATTCATCTGAGACTGACAGGTTTCCTGTACGTGTCTCTGTTTTGGCACAGCTGTTTCCTTTTATATCCTGGAACAGTCCTGGGGATCACTGCTGCAAGGGGCAGATGCAGCTTCTCCTCACTGGAACATTCAATCTCAAAAGCCAAAGGGAGAGGGAGGGAGGCAAAACCCCAAGTTCACGTGCAACACAAAGCAGAAGAACCAAAGGCGTGGTTGGTCTGTTCTCTTGACAAAATCATCTAAAATCTGTCTCAAAGTCTGTGTTCCTGTGTTTCTAAACCAAAGGGTTCTGCAGAAAGAAGGTGATTAGAGCAGGTCTAGGTGAGGCAGAGGTGTGTGGGTGACATGTGAAGGGCACAGCTCATGCTGGTGATGCTGCTCATCCACCTGGGAGGTGGCTGCAAGTGCACAGGATGTTGGGACCAGGGATGTTGTTCCTGTGCTGCCTCAGGGACTGGTGAGCCAGATTTCTCCAAAAAAAGACTCCATGGAGAGTCATGGACAGCTGACAAGGGTGAGGGGTTTTCTTGAGGTGCTGTTGATGCACAATCCTCCAAAGCCCCATCAGCCTTGCTTCCTGCTGGTCCCTACTGCACTGCTAAGCCGTAATTTTCCCCCTGGCTACCATCCAAGGGCAGAGGCTGCTGAGGTGCACACAGCTTGCCCAGGAAAATTGAAATGCAGGAAGGGAAACAAGGACAGGAGCTATCCCAAGGCTATCCCAAGGTGGTTGGTGCCGATTGCTGACCAAAACGGAGCACAGGTGAAGAACAGAGAGGCTGATTCGAGAGGAAGGGTCTGAGTGCAGACAGAGACAGGGCAATACCTCAGGTGGGAGCTGCTGTCTGTTCAGGGGGGTGACGAAGGGCTCCCTCAGTGAGCAAACAGCTCTTGTGCTACTGCAGTGGAGCCTGTGCATGGGATCACCCCAGTGAAGCACTGCACAGTCCAGTTGGAAAAGAACCCACACATATGAGAGTCTTTCATGAAGAGTTTTGCTGCTAACCAAACCAGCCCAGGTTTGATGCAGAAGTCTCTTTTGGAAAATTTTAACCTTTTCCTCTACTGCTGTTGCATTATTTTCAAAGTATGATGCAACCCTCATACACAAAATAATGTTTAGCTTATAAGCATTTTTGTTCACATGTATAAACCCCAGTAAAAAAAGTTAAACACAATATATACACTGGGAAATATAATCCTGGAATACGTGTCAATAACGTGATTGTTCTGTAAAATAATCCTGCCCACGTTTCCCTTCAGAGATCTCTTCCTCCTCAAGCGAGGTGTGTCTGCATTGGAGATGTTGGTTTGACTTGTCCTGGTCTCATTCTCCTCACAGGGATCTGGGAAGGGAGTCAGGTCCATGTCCACATCCGTGTCGTGGAAGCAGCCGTCGAAAGCCATTGCTTGCACGGCGTCCATGCTGTACATTCCTGAAGCCTGGCAACAAAGGAGAGTTACTCTGTGTCTAGCAGGAGCCACTCTGGCAAATCATAAATGACTGAAACAGAACATAAAGAAAGCTTTCCCTTCAGTGTTGTTCTCTCTGTGGAGTGCATGTGGAGAACAGGGCTGTCTCACAGTATGGCTCTCTGTGGGGCCTGCCCCCTTAAGCGGGACATGAGCAAGGAAATGTCATCAAATGTCATAAAACACACTTGTCTGCCTGATTATTGCCAGCTGCTGGCTGGCAAAACGTGCCTCAGCTTCTGAAATAGAAGAATTAAACTCTCTCCTGTAGGTCTGTGTTGCTGGTGTTGTGGGAAATGACTTCAAACATTTCTGGGAGTAGGTTTTTGAGGGGATTATCAAATCATGTGAGCAACATATGCATCCTTTCTGTGTTCTTCCCCTCATGATATTCCAGCAAATGAGTTTACAGAGGGGATATTCTTCAAGCAAAGGTTTTAAGTGAGAGCTTCACAGAAAGCAGATGTTTAACTTGTGTCTATTTCTGCTTCAGGCACACTTTTCTAAAAACGACCTTGCCATTCACCTGGTCTTGGGACAAAAAAGAAACAAGAAACAGGGAGGAATATCATATGAGGGCATGCTGAGGTCTATTTCAGAGACAGGAAATATACTTTGATAGGTATTTGAAAATAGAAGGAAGGTTATATTCCTCTGAGGGGGAAAAAAGGGGGCAAAAAATTTTCCCTAACCTGTGCCACGAGAAGAGGGAGAGAAAGCACAGACCTTCTCAGGATCTCAGAGAAGATGACACTTTGTCTCCCTTCATCCAAGTGAAAAAAAAAAGTGAGACACAGAGTGGAGACAGAGATTGTTACTGTTCTGTTATCACTGTTATCACAGCTGTGTATCAGGATTACTCTGTAGCTTCCAAGATGCTTTCAGATGGCAACAAAACACAGAGGGTTGTACCTTGCCCCTTTTTTTGAGTTGTTTTCTCTCTTCGATCGTGGTGAGATAGTTCACTGCTGCATACTCGATGACTGACAGGAAGACAAAAAGGAAGCTGATCCATAAATACACATCCACAGCCTTTATGTAAGACACTTGAGGCATTGAGGCACTTACTCCTGTCATGATGGTCGACATTGTCAGCACTGTAGTTATACCTGCCAGAGAGAAAAGAGAGGTTATCACAGCACTGGCCAGCTGGTTCTGTTTAGCTCATCAGCACTGCTTGGACAGCACAGCTTTGGGAGGGCATGTGATTGACACCCCCTTTAACTTCCTCACACAGGCTCTGAAAAGTGGAGTGAACCATGAAGGAGCCGTCACACACAACACTGAGGGCTGTAAATCATCTCTCTGCTCAGAATGGCCACTGAGCAGCATACGGAACACGTTTCTGGGACAGCTTTGGGCACAGCCACAGAAGTGAAAGCAGGTTTGTGGTCATCCCTCACCTCTCAGAGCCAGGGTCACCACTGCACATTTTCTTGTCCAGGAGAAACACTAAACAATCACCATTTTCCCTCCCAACCCCTTCTCAAATTGTACTTCTTGAGAACATATATCAGCCTGTATGCCTCTGTCATAACTCCATGGCTCTCTAAAAACAATCTAGCATAAAAATGCTACAGCCACTGAAACAAAGAAAAAATTACTGTTTGCCTCAGTGTGACCAGAATTTCACCCTCATCTTTTCAATCTCTGCTCTTACATCAGCTGTTCATCCCATTTTGGTTTGCTCTGGCTCAGGAAAAAAACCCAACACCCAACTGCTTTTAAAGAAATCAGTGTAACTCTGGAAGTGAAAACATCTTGACATCTGTGAGACAGCACTGTCAGCTCGGTCTCTGTAGCCCTTTTCCAGTTCTACACTAATTCAAGCCCACTGGAAAACACAAGAGTTTTCCCTCTCCTTCTCTGCAGGCTCCTTAGGTTGAAGGATGGAGTTTTAAATACACCATATAAGAGGAAATCAATTTATTTAATATACATATACTCTAGGCTAAGGAGCTAGGCTTATTAAACTTTGTTGTTAAGGTTTGCTATAAATTATGTATGATTATGCTAATGAAATGTGCTTTATTCATAGAACTCCTGATGCATAACCTTCTGCAGAAACCCATACATAAAGAACATCATCAGCAAAACTATCTTGACAACATAAAAAATGGCCTGCTGAGGATTAAAAAGTTATTTTTAAAGATTAACCTAAATTTCTTCTAAATAAAAGGAATTGGTAGATGCATTAATAAAAGTAGCTAGGAGATACCATAATTTGTTTTCAGATTAACAAATACATTTATATCTCATGAATTAATAGCTTTAGACTGTGCCAATAGAAAGGGACTTGAGTGGCTACAGTCCTATTTTTTCTAGATTGACATAGTTACAGAGAAAATTGAGGGCTTTTTCTCTTGTCTAAGAAATATGGCAACATACAGTTGGCTTCTGGGACCAGCATCAGTGAGAAGAAGGAACAGGAGCTTCCTTATTTTAAAGTGAGAGTTGCAGGACTCTGGTGCATTATGGTTGCTTCAGGTATCTTAACAAATTCCCATCAGACCTTCAGAAATCCTAATTTTTGGAAAAATGTACTCATTCCAAGGCCATCAACATTATAGTCACAACAAAGAGAGTCTTGAAGTGGCATCCACTGATTCACCACTGAGGAAAAAAAATAAACTTCTATAAAAACCACTGTAATGGGTCCTTTTCTCCTAAGATGAGGTGTTCAGAACTAAAACTGCAAGAGCAGAAAGTTGCCCAACCTAATCTTTGGCTTCCACAGAAGATTGTGTGCCTTGCATAGATGGGACACCAAAGCAAACATCTCCAAGGTGCCCGACAATGAAAGGCTTTGCCACACAGGCAACTGTTTCCAGCTTGGTAGGAAGAGAGCAAATGTTTCTTGAGAAAAAGAAGAGCTGCAGAGCTTTTCCACAGATTGTGCTACACCTCATGATCCATGGATCTGGGGAGGGATCTGAGTGCCTGCTACAACTTGTTACTTTGCTGGGAAGAGGGAAGGCAAAACCAGGTTTTACAATTAGGTAAAATACTACATCAGGAAAGCTGCAGAATCATCCCTTTTTTTGCTTCTGTGGTGTGTGAGCTGTTTCCAGCTATAGCAAAGCCAGTCTGAACAAACATCCCCTTTCCAAATGTAGAGACTGACTGCAGGTAATGACAACTGTGCTAATAACAGTGCTGTTCAGGCAATTACCTGATATTCTTGCTCATGTCCTGTGTAAATAAGAAGCTAAGGCACCTCCAAACCCTCCCCTCTCCATTCTATACTCCCCAAAGAATATACAGGAAGGATTTACCCAGTGACACCCTGGCAGGAACGGCTCTTCTGTCAATCCAGAAGGAAACCCAAGACAGCATCACCATCAGCATGGCTGGGAAATAGGATTGTAGCACAAAAAAGAAAATATGTCTGCGGAGTGCAAAGTTGATAAAAAGTCGATTGTACCAACCTATTGGGAAAAAAAGGGAGAGGAGCAGGTTGGGGGAGAAGAGAAGAGAGTTGTGTTATTTGTGAGCTGTTTGCTGGCCCCTCCTTCTGGCAGGAGTGGTGTATCCACTGCAGGAGTAGTAAGTGCCTCAGAAATCTTGCCACCACCTTAGTTTTACACAGAGCTTTACAAACTGTCCATCCGCCCTCATTTATGGGAGTGAAGGGTCATGGCTGCATGTATAAAATACTTTGTTATAACTGAAGTTGGGAAATTGAAGAAATTAAACAGACTTCAAGTGAAACTGCCGGGGGAATACAGACAGGAGACAATTGTCCAGTGATGCCAACACCCTGCCTTCCCTGAAAAGCAGCCTGCTACAAATACGTGACAAGCAGCAGCCCTTCTTTCCCTTTTTTTATTTCGGTCGGAGCCGCCTGCCTGCCGGCCCAGCGCTCACTTCAGAGGACAGGGTGCCATCTAGTGAATTTTGGGGCGTGCTCTGCCTGTGCAGCACTGCATCCGTGCTGTACCTCCTGCCACGGCAGGGAAACCACGTTACAGTGAGGTAAAAAGGCAAAAGTGGGTGGCTGCACAACATCTGCCTGTCCGGGACAGACAGAAACATCCGTGAGCCTGTGTTGGAGCAGTCCTGCCATCACAACGAGTGACTCTATAGAAAAGAACATATCAAAATGAACCCCAAATAATTTTAAACACTCTATTGTGTTTTCAGTTGTGGAGAAGGTTTTTTGTTTTAAAGATTATTGTCTCTAAAATGGATTTAAATTGTTGCTCTTTTGGAGGTCCAGGAACTCCAAAAGCCTAAACACTGCAGGTGTTGTTCACCGAGACTCACAGGAAAGGATATGCAGAACCTGAAATGCAGAAAGCTGCTTTGTGGGAATGATGACTCCCATTGGAGTGGTGCTGATTGTTCTCCACTATTATTTACTTGGAGGGTAATTTTTCTTCCAACAATAAGCAAAATGAAAGAGCAAGAGGAAGTGGAACTGCCTGAGCAAAACAAAACCTCAAAGTCAAAGACAAGTGTAAGTCTACAAAGCACAGCATTCCGATTAAGATGTGCTACGAGCAGTATTCAGGTACTTCCCAGTGGTCCATGTGACTTAAAAAAAGTCTTTCCTTTCACCTTTATGCTGCTGAATAAGCTCACCCTCAGAACCTCTGCATGCTAAGAGTTAAGCAGTTACACTTTGCAAAGCCAAAGATGCTGTGAGGGTGCTGCAAAGCCCTGGGTGCAGGGGCACTGGGAGGGTGCACTGCTGTGCAAGAGGCTCTATTTACTTGCATAAGTGTTTTTTGATGAGAATAGCAAGGCAGAAAGAAGCCAGCTGAGCTCCTGGAACCCAATTTGGTGGAAAATATCCCAGTCTCCTTCTTGCAACAAGGACAAATTTGATGTAGCTCTCAACAAGGCACAGTTATGATAGCAGGGTATCACTCGCCCTCCTCTCACATGACAGTGGCTCTTGAAAGATGGAGCTCTGTTCTTAGCTCATACAGGAGCAGGAGATAAGGATGAAGAACCTTATCAAGCTGTGAATTCCTCACTGCTTAGGCTGCATCATAATTTTAATTAGAATTTCTGCATTCAGTATCAGCCACTGCAAACTTGAATGGCCCTTTTTTTGAATGTAAAAAGAAAATAACCTGTAAATAAAATACACCAAATAAATATATCTGCTGCTTTCCTTAAAGGCCTTTTTTCCAAAGTGTTGTGCACTTCATCATATTAAATGGGGTAATTTCTCTTTTATTCATCTGTTCTGATATAAAGGGCAATATCCAAACTGAAATGGATTGACTCACACTGTAAAGTACGATAGCAAGAGTGCTGTTTTCTCTGGTTAAAAACATATGGTTAGACTACTTACATAGAGAAGTATTTCAGAATCTATAATTGCATGTAAAGCTACAAGGAAAACAAAACCCACCTTGCATGAAATCAAGACTACAATAAACTCCTAAAGCCTTGTGCAGTTTGCCAGAAAGTATAGAGCAAGATGTACAGGGAGAAATAAAAGCCTGTCCGGGGCAGATTAACCCGAATTTAAACTATGGAGCACTGACATAAAGGGATTTTTTTCCCTGCAACTTTATGTATAAACAAGGAAAATTAAGCAAATCATGAATTAGACCTGAATAGGTAATAAATGCTCTCATATGAAAATCATCCAGTTAGTAGACTTTTAGTGACATTACACAGCTCCAAAAATGAGGATATTTTAGCCAATAAAACACACTGGAATTCATATTTTTGCTTTCTAGTATCTGACCCTTTAGGATTTCCATTTTCAAGCTTTTCTATATAGCCAGGACATAAAGATTCCTGTAAATTCAATAGTCCAGTGGCTTTCAGAGGAGCACCACAATTTTGCAAGCATTCATAACAGCATGTATTTGGTTGTTGTGCATTTTTTTTCAGGTTCTTAATGTCAGATATGAAGTCACAAGTAGTATTATGGCATTTCTTTCCTAAAATAAAGTTTCACATTGGTAATGCAAAGAGAACCAAGGCCCCAGACTGACAAGACCTCATTTTAACTGATCTCTCAGCAGCCACAGTCATTTATTAGCCAAGAATTTGAATGTGAAAGACATTCTGCATGATTTTATCCTGTGCTTCTCTCTTCTAAGGAGAGGGGCTTACTATACCTGTACTGCTGTAAAAAGCAAGTCCACTGGAAGCACTGAATTCCTCGATGAAGAACTGGGAGAGGGAGATGTGCTCATCTGTGCTCAGGGACTTGTTGCCATGTTTCCAGTACAACATCAAATCATCTTCATTGTATGCATCTGTGAGAGAGCAGAAACTGAAGTTATGAAGGTACTAAGGTAAATCACTTCTTCTTTCCTTTCTTAGGGAGAGGAGACCACTCAACCAATCTGGGAAAACTCTAAGGAGACATTTTTTTCACCCCAATTTGTCAGTTTATTGACATGAAAGAAGTTTGCAAAGACCATGTTCCATCTTGTTCCAAGTTCAGCCCCATCCTGTGCCCTGCCAGCAGCTTACAACAGAGGCAGGAGTGAAAAAGCAAATGTTTCACAGTAACACAAGCACCCATTTTCATTTTTCCAACAAGTCAAATATTGACATTTTATTTTACTTGTAATTTGCACTTTTTTTCCTCAGGAAAAAACCCTCATGCTTTTTGACAGATTTTTAGATTTAGGCCTTGGAATAACAAGCCAGTGGAAATAAAGCAGGGTGCATCATGGTTTTCCTACCTTCCCAAAGCTCAGTGAGTTCTGGAAAGATCCCAAATTGCCTACAGTTCAATATGTACATGCTGAAGGGTTCAGGTCACACATCAAAATAAGTGAAAGAGGTATTATTCACAAGATGGAATGCTGGTAAGAATGCACATGTGAAGAACAATTCGGAATTAAACTTACAGCTTTCCAGTTCTAAAGAACAGTTCTGTGTGTCCAGAGGAAACCTGCTGAAATCCATGAAGCACATAGCAGAAACTGTTATTCTGCAGAAGGGAACAGAAAAACAGAAATAGAATGAAAAATTTCAGACTTTCTTTGCTGTGCTTAGCTCACTTTAGTGAGATCCCCAACCAATCTGCTGTTTAGAATCCTATTGATTGAGGTTTTCTGCCCTTTTAGATGCTTCTAAAATAGCTTCAAGATGGTGAGATAAAGTTAAATCAGTGAGAGATCATCTCTTTTTTTAAACATAAATAGTCTTTATTATTAAGTACATTACCTTTGATTTTTAAACCCTAAATTTGGCCTGATCCTTCATTAGCCTTTCACGCATTTTGCTTTTAAGGTTTACACTTATGAAGATTAACAAAGGGACTTCACATTTCTTGACTTGACTTCTAATAGACTGAAGTAGATAATATTACAGATTAGAGCAAATATTATTCCAAGTGCTGTTTTCCCAGCTAGAATGATTATAATATTTAATTGCAAAAAGAGATTAGCTGCAATTTCTGGAAGCTTACTCTACTCTTAAATGAAATGCTTTATATTGTAAAAAGCTTAAGGAAATCCAGGCAAAGACTATTTTGCATTCCACCTGCTTTTTCACAAACGTTTAGAGGACAAATATCCCTTGGCATTTAATAAAGAACAAAAAAAAAAATCAAACTTCCTAGGGGCAGCAACTTAAATATGGTAAATATTGCCAGATTTCCCTCTCTTGTCACAGCTTGCACAGCATTTGATGGTTTAGTTCAATTTTTCAGTTTTTCCTGAATGGAATCCTACAGGAATTTCAGTGAGGGTTACACTGGTTATACAAGTGCCCTTTGAAAACTTGTGATCAGTAACCACACTGTAGCTGAATTTTTACAAGTGTAAGACTTTACTGGCTTGAAATGAGGTCCTAAGTGTGGGACATGCATAATGACTAAAGGACCAGGGAAACAACAAGAAAAGAAAGACTATTTTAGCAACAGATCAGGATTTTTTGTTTCACTTTGCTTCAATAAAATCCTGGATGCCAGGCACTGAAGAAAAACTGTGAAATATGCAGATTTATAGCATGTAAGTATTTGGAATATAATCTACTTACTGCATGTAAAACTGACAATACAAAAAAGGGTGTTTTTAAGGAACATCTAAGGAACATTTCCTACTTCTCACTTGGAGAATCACTGATATAAGCCTTACTGTAGGGGTATAGTTCCTCTGATCCCTCCCTCTCAAGAATCATGGAAATTAATACAGCAATAAAATGCACACTTGACCTCATTGTTCCTTACTGTCAGTGTGATTCTTGAACATACACTGCTTTAAAGTGGTGTACAGCTGTTGTTGTGAGGATTTCTGCATGTCCTCATGAGAGAGGAGATAAATTCATTAATTGTTGGAACAATTATTACACAGCCACAGTCTCAAATGCTTCCATAAATCTTCAGACTGTCCAGACTGGATGAAATATCACCTCTGTGCACAGGGCTAATTAGTAACAAATTGGATTTCTGCAATGCACAGACCTCAGGTTGCTTACCCTAGGGGGAAAATTCCTCCATTAAAACTATTTCTGCCACATCATCCACATCTCCTTCATAAAGCAAAGCAATAACATGAAGAGGGAAGGGAGACACATTAATGACCTTGCTATTCCAGTTCTGGAATTGCTGTTTCACTTTTCAGTTCCTTTTAGTCCCACAACACTGCTGGTACCAGCACCAAGAATCTGCTCTCTGCCTATCTAGAGCCCTGGTTTGTATCACTGGCATGTTTACTGGTAAGCCAGGCTGAAAATAGCTAAAACAGGTTTTAAAGATTCAGGTTAAAAAATAAACAACCAATCAAACAAACAAACAAACCCATGGTTTTTCCTTTGCTAATATTTTTTGCTTTACTGTACTCAGTAGCAATACTGCTAGAGCCACTGGCAAGGAATTAACACTTGATAAACTCCCTTGACAGGAAACAGTATCTGAATGACAGAAAAAATATGTTGTCAATCCAAAATTTATTTTCCCATTGGCACACTGGTCACTAATTTCCCATTATGAGCTGCCAGGGGATTAATGCCAGTCCAGTATAAGAATCTTAACTGCAAGTATTTGCAGTAATTTCAATTACAGCCAAGACATGACAATTGCAGTCATGGATTTTCTTAAGGAAGGGTATTTCCTCACCTCAGACTGAAGAGGACGTTGCCATCGGGGTACACTCGGAGCATGATGTTTTCCACAGTTGTATCATGGATGAAGGATCTTTTGGAGTGCACAAAAAACACATCAGGTACCCAGATCTTTTTTATCAGCCGCCCATCGAAAGTCATACTTTTGTTTTTGTTGCTGCGGAATGAGAGTCTCTCATCCTTCCAGTAGTGTCTGAGATATAAAGTCATTGTGAAGTCCTTTGTTTCATTAAAAATAAAAGAAGATAATGCTTGTTTTAGTCAAGTGCAACAGAAAACATTACAAATTAATCAATTCATGCAAAGGATCAATTTCTTCTCTGGACATTATCTGAAAGATCCTTAATGAGAGGAATCAAGCACCACTCATTAAGTTTGAATGTGAATATTGCTGAGATAGTGGTTGTTTGCCTTGTCCCTGGTGTCTCAGTCTGAGGTTCAGACTTCATTTATCCTCAGATAAAAATTCTACATATTTCAGTAGTCTTCTGGATCGGGCCAGCTGCGCAGTGATGAAGAAGCTTTAAAACCAACCAAAGATAAATGGAAAAAAAAGTTTCTTCTGGAAGTCTTCACAACCTTTTCCAAGAATGGACTGTGGCTCCTTTATGGCTCCTTTACAAAGGGATTAATTTGAGTTCTTCATGAGCACTTGGTCAGTTTTTAAAATTCATAAATCTGTACATTTTGTACAAATATTGTACAGAGGTTAAATTTGTACATTTATTAATTAAATGTATCATAAAGAAACAATATGATGACTTTCATATGGGTAAGCTATCAGATTTTACAATAATTACAACAACTACATTTTTCTTTAAATATGAAAGACTATTAAAAATGTTTTATGATCCTATTTAGAGGAACATCCTGACTGCAAATAAACATGTGGGAAGAGATGGAGAGGATGCTGCAAACCCAGTGTGAGCTTCTGTACAGCCTGACTGCTCTGTGTTCACCTATATAAATTTTTTATTATGAGGCAGACATCATTTATCTCAGTAGAACAATTGCTTCCAATAAGAATACTGTGAAGAGACTTAGATCTTCCCCTGTAATATGATTTTATGGCCCTGTAATATGATTTTACCATTTGGGTAGGTTTGGAAAGGAGTGCAGGAGTTCATACTGACATTATTAGTGACAATTTGGGCTGAGGAATGAACCGCCTGCATCTCAGTGCTCCAGGCCCTAATTGCAGTGGGGTGTGTCTCCTTCCCAGGACCATTTCTGGAACTGATGTTTCTCTTTCCATTTGTTATGATCACAGCTCCACCCACGCCACAATTATGGAATACTGAGATTTGCATAAGCAAAAGAAGCAAAGGACATGAAGCCTCATCATATAAGGTGCAGCGTACTAGAACTCCTGTGGAAACCCAGGGTGTTTATTGCATAGTGGGAGTTTTCAAACCAGAGCACTGCCCACTCTGAGCTGTTCCTCTGGCCCAGGGACAAATTCAACACTTACTAATTTAAATGCATGCTTCAAGGCAAGGATGTGCTCTCTAGGGTTTGCTTTCTTTAACTACATTACTCTCTACCGTCCCTCTGGATGTTTCTGAACCTCTTGTATTTTTACTGAAATCCTTTATTCCAGTTCCACTCACCATGTCAACTTCAGATATGCTGTCAATGCTCTCCACCTGCACATCAATGCCCACAGGTATTGGCGACCCTGCATGGGAACAGAAAAAGGGAGGAGGAGCTTAAATCCCTGTTCTCAAAGGGAAGACTGTGCAACACCAGCAACATAACACAGAGTACTCCATCCCAGCATTTACTGGAGTCTCTCCACCTCAGAACACTGAATGATAAAAGGCAACAAAGTAAAACCTGATGCTAAACAGTTGTGAAAATAGCACAAAAACTTCTTTTTGCAGCCAGACCAGTTGTTATTGGCACTGCAGTCTGGCCAGCAGTGTTACTGTTATTGGTTATTATTGGAGTGCTATTCAGAACCACGACAGGAAAAAGCTGAGGAAATACACAAAATACATCAAAGATTGCAAAGCTTTCTTACCACTTCCAGTGCTTATTCACAAACAACATACTTATTATGACTCTTATTATCTTTAGTTACTGAACTATTTAAGGTTTGGTATAGCTGCTTATGGAAAAGGATTGCTTGCTCACTACCTCACAAGGGAAAAGCTGTACACACACTAACCATGTTCTGTCATCGTGTTGTGTTTTTACTGAGTGCATTTCAAGGACGAAGTTACTCCAAATCAGTTAAAAATTACAGCAAAATATGAAATTATTTCCACTCTTTTCAGTGTGGAATATTTAGAATGAAGGATCTAGTTCTATATGGGTTATATGTACCTGGGAGATTTTCAGCAAGCACATCATTCCACTGATTGATTAATCACTTCCTTACAGGGGAAGAAGAGAGGAGTATGCATATATGTATATTTGCATATACACACCACTACCCCAAGAATATTCTGCATTTGGCATGAAAATTAGTACTAATTACTGGGTATTCCAATCACTTTTGTTAAAAATAGCCAGTTAAAATATGTTTGAAGTACACATTTATAATAACCTGTTAAAAACACGAATACAAGGAAGTCTGAACAGCAGCAGCTTTTCTAACTTGTCTTTTTCTTGTCTTTTCCTTTTAGCCCTGCCAAGCCAAAACAGTCCAGGAACATCACTCTCGTGATAACCAGCCACAGTACTGTGTCCCTTTTTGGAATTATCCTTAAAATAGCAGCCTTCGAGGATTACACAGCTGCCTCCAGTTCTTACCAGTAAAGATCTTGAACTATTTTAGTGGTATTTTTAAATCTGGCTCTGTAATCTCTTGATTTTACTTGTCTTTTTTTAATGGAGAGTCTGTCCCTGCACAGAACAGACGAAGGTGGATAGTGCCATGGGAAAGCAAGGTGAGATGTGCTCAGAGTTAGCAGGGCACACCAGAAAATATTTAGGCACTGACAAGGGCTGTGCTCTTCAGCTCAGAAATCGTTCTCTGAGACGAATGCCCCCCTCAGCCTCTTGGCCAAAGCCCAAAGTAAGATTCAGGACGCCAGACAGCAAAGTTTGTTAGTAACACCAGGCAGCACTTCGGAAAATGCTGCTTCTTTTGGAGAATAGAGACAGCAAAGACAGCTGCCCTAGAGGCTGGTGAACAAGAGTATCAATGAATATATTCAGCCAGACTCCTTCATACAACACAATAAAAGCTTCTATGCCTCTCCTAAACTAGTTTTGCCCACTTCTTGCTTTGTCTTGATCACACCACACAGAGAGTTTACTTACACTACATACCAATTTGTACCACACACTGGTACAAAAGTGCGTGGTTGTAATCTGAGTGGAGTCATCTTTCCTGTATTCCACTGAAATCTTGTAAACTAAACACGGCTTTAGCCAAAGTAGAAATCATCGTGGTATTTATACCTGATGTGAGCATCGTTCACCAAAGGCATTCACACATCATTTAAATGCAAACAACCATTTATGTTGAATTATGTGGGTGGAACAGGAGGAGAGGGGAGCAGCTCTCAATGTCAGGAAAGGTTTTACCAGTTCCAAAGCCAAGGACAAATCAAAAGAAAATAAAGTTAAATGTATGCCATCAACATTCTTCAAGCAAACAAGGAGCTACCCACAAATCACATCCCAGAATCAGACATCTGACTTCCTAAGCCATGTGTCACGTTGAGTCAGGAAAAGGCTTTTCTTAGGGACAGCTGCTCCAAATGTGAGGATAGCAGTTCTAACATTTCTTGGAATTTCAAAAATTACTGACAATTTCTTACCCAAACAAACATTATTCCATTGTGGGCAAAATTTCCTTCAATAATCCAACTCCTCTGGGCAGATACAAAGGACCTGATCACAGAACTAGAAATCAGTGGCAGCTTATGGTTATGTTCGTTGCATGCACACAAACCAAAGGGCCACTTATCCATAAATACACAGAGACACTTGATTCTTTGAAAGGACAGCTTGTACTGCACCAAGTTATATTTGTAAAACCATTTTATCAAAAAACCAAGTTGGTGGGGACAATGAATGGCATAAAAGAGATCAAAACCCATGGCCAGGAGAAATACAGTGAACAATTCTAAAGTGAATTAAATAAAAAGGGAACTGTTACAATTAAATTTGCTCCTGATTAGGTAGAAATGCTAGAACTGTGAAATGGACTCCTTGAGAAGAGATTCCTCTTAGAGACCAAAGACCTTACTAATGATGCTCAATGAGAAAACACTGTCCAGTCTAGCGTTCACCACAGAGAATTATTATTAAAGCACATCCCCTATCCCAGCCCTGGCCCATTACTGACAGATCAGAGCAGCTGCAAATATTTCCTTCCTATTCTGACTCTAATTTGGCAACAAATGTAAGTAGACAATAAAGACACTAAACACTGCACGTATCTGCAGCCCTTATCAGTGTGCTGTTCAATTTTCTGATCTAGAGCACTTTTATATTGTTGCCACTAACACACTCCACAAGATACCTACTGGCCTCAGTCTGGTCTAATCCTTCTTGGTTTCTGGGAACATCTGTGTGTGTGATTAAAAATCAACTCCACTAGAAACAGGAATAATTAGCTATTGGGAACAGGCTGCTGGGAACTGTAATTTCTTCGTCCCTTGAATTTGTTTTGCCACAAGAGGATGTTTTAAAAAAACCCCGTAATATCAGTAAGATTTGAAAAGGTTCCTAAACCAGCCAGAATAGGAAAGCAATTCATCCACCTCTGTGTCTGCACCACAGCTTTCTCCCTGCTACATTGAGAATTTCAATCTCTGGCTGACCATCAGAAAACAGCATCAAATTCACTTTAAAAAAAAAGTAACCAGAGAAAAGCTGCGGTTTTTATTTCCCAGTTTGACAAAACTGGGGATGGCAGAGAGGATTTTGTTATTAAATTGAGCAGCTTCAGTTGCTTCTGGAGGGTCACTACAAATCATTATTTTAGAGGGATTAGTGATTTTCACAATGGAGGTTCTGCAGATTTTCAGGATAATTACTCCTCAGCAGAAAAAACCAGCATTGTTTTCAGACAGTTTATCTTCATGCAAGCCACTTCCAGTCTTTTATTTCAAAGGTTTAAGCATAGCAGAAGAATCCCTTGATGAGCATGGAATTTTATTAATAGATAGTGCATCAGGCAAATTCTGTAATACCCTTTTTAGAAGGGACATTATGTAAAAAGTATATCCTTTTAGCATTTTTAGCATCAATTTATACAGTAATAATGACTGGTTTAGTGAATTCTACAGTATTTTTATAATAGCCAGACCTTTGGGCACGCAACAGATTGCACCTGAAGATCCGTAAAATAAATGTAGAATTTAGAAACAACTGTATCCCAGTAGGATTTTTAAGAGTGTATGCTGGAAAAAAAAGGAAGGTCTAAAGAAAACTGCCAGTAGGAGACAGAGACCAGGGGAGGATTAAGAACTGTAGCAGGACTTTGTTCTAAAAAAGGCCTGTGGGCCTGCAGAGGAAGAAAACTGGATAGAAATGCAAACAAGCTCAAGGGAAGTGAAGCTTTGTGGATCTATTTACTTTCTTCTGGCAATGACAGGAACAGGGGAATTACTGTCAAAAGTATTTTCTTCTTGTTACTACTTTGTTTTTTTCTTATTTATGTGAGAAATGAAGGTGATCTGCTATTAGCAGTAACCAGCTCTTGGAATGGAAGAATCAGTGATGTGAAAGAAAAAAATCCAGAGGAAGACTATTAGAGGTCTTGCACATAACCAAAGTATTTCCCCTCCTGTCCTGGACCCCCAGCTATTCCTTCTAGTACCAGATGATAAAAAGCCATTCCACTTTCATCAGTGTGAGCCTTCACCAGAGTGAGAAGACATTTCTCATCTTTCAGGGAGAGCTGTGGTGCAAAAAAGAAAACAACTTGGTGGCAAAGAGCTACTAGAACTGCAGCACTGCTTGAACATACACTGGGCCATATTTTCTTTCCTTTCCCCTCCCTCCTTTTACCTTAACATGAATGTAAATGTTACGAATTTATTTTGAAGAGGGAGGAAGCATAAAGGGGAGTGATCTAATGGCATTCCTGATCCTCTGAAAATTCAGAATTAAGATTATGTTTAATTGCAGATTGGGATGCAAATTTTCAGGAAGGACTGCTACCTCTTGACCAGCTAAATGCTGCTAAATTATTTTCCATCATCTCTCATACTTGCTTACGTTATTATCTTCTATATTGGTTGAAAAAGAAGATATAATCAATTTTAAAACTTAAACTAACACACTGTTAGCATAGGAAACTACTGGTCCTTAAAACACAATGTAAAAGAAAAAAAAAATATATATATATATACACACATACAACAGCATGTGTTACTTCTAGCAGTACTGTGAAATAAGATAGTTCAGAAAAGAAAAGGATATAGATAAATAGATGTATAATAGAAAAGAAAGTAGACTTAAAGCATTTCTAAGGACTTGCTCTAAGACCTCTCTCAACATGCAGTTTTGGCTGCTATGGCAGCCTGCATTGTGGCTCTCAGATCTGTGCTGTTACAAGTCAGAATTTGCTGAGAAGTCTCTGTTCATTGTCTGTGCTCACCCTTTCTTGCTGAGTTTAAAACTTGAGGATAATCATTCCAAGAAGTGCTGGCAGCCTAATTTCATTTCTTGCTTTTTCTCCACTCCCAGTTTAAGCTGCCTTCTTGTTTCCAAACCAAACAGGACCATGACATTACACAGAAGGCAACAATCAAACAACAACCACAACAAAAAATTCAGAAAAGGAAAAAAACCACCACCACCATCACCAACTTCCACCACCAACTCCAGAGCCTGGCTTAGGGTGTAAGTACAATGTAACAAGGTCAAGTTTAGATTTTTAAAGTTTGGGTGTACTGAATTGTTGGTTTGCCTCACTCAACCTCATTATACAATGAATTACAGACAAAGTAACATTTCTATAGCCTTCAAAGAGCAGGATCAGCGTGCCAGCAGTTTGCTGGGTTTGCTTCATCTCAATGCTCTATGTTTCTCTGGCTTTGATCTCTAATCTGCTAATAAATGGACAGTGTCAGGACTGAATTTTAAAAGCCATAGTCAGAGTCAAATTCTGATTGTGAAGCTGCAATGGCACTGCAATCAACAGAAGAAGGCCAAAATACACTCATATAAATAGCAGCAGAGTTGTGTTCATTTGGTCAAAAAATGGATCTCTCACCTCCACAATTATTTCCACTAACACCGCAGCCAGTAGCATCAGTATCCAACAGTTCTACATTCATTTCCCCCAGGTTTTTACCTGTCCACGTTTGCTCAGTTTACAAATCAAATTCAGCATGTTTTTCCTTTGTAACTTAACTGTAAGTACTAAAAACTCTGGGTCCTGTGATCTGCTCATTTACACTGCATGTGTGGGGCTAAATGAAAAACAAACAAGGCAGACTTAGATTTAAGAGTTCCCTGAACTGAGGAATCTCCAGCTGGTTCAAAACAGCATGAGTTTTCCAGCTACTTTTTCTCTTAAACTGGTGCAAAGGATGATTGACCTTTTCAGGCAAGGGGCATAGTGGAGCCAGATTAACAAAATCTGTCTTTCCAACTCACTGACATATCCAGAAAATCACAATGGGGTATAGGAGAGGGAAAAAACCCCATCCCTCTTCTACAGGTAAAGAATAAATACTTGTTTTTTCATCCAGCTTTTCTAATCTGTTTTTTTTGTTGTTGCAAACTGGTGCATTGTGCTGAGCTGAATAAATGATGTGATGTGGCATGTGACAGATACAAGCCCTTCATAAGTCAAAGTACCGAGCTGCTTCATTAAATTTGATGAAAACAAACCCAAAATTTCACCTGTGTTAACAACACAAAGCCACAGTGCTGTAAGTCTGGATGCATTTCAGGGTTATGTTGTAACTGCTATGGCAATGACTGTAGCAATGGTATCTCTAATTTCTCCTTCTCTAGGTAAGTTTCCTTCTGCTGCACACAGTCATCAGTGTTCTTCAGAGAAACCCACACCCCCTGTGTGCTGTCATAAAATCATCCCATGGATGTTATTCAGATTCATGTTTCAGTAGAGAAATTTGTCCACTGATGGTCACAATTGTGTGTTAAATCTCTTCTGCTGCCTTATGAACACCAAACCACTCCTTACTACTGCAACACTACTGAAATCAATGCTAAAGCAGGAACTATGGAGGGTAACTCTGGGATTGACACTCATTTCACTTTGACTTTTTTCACTCTGTGCTGTAAAAATGCCAATGGATCTGTTTTAGTCTAAGAGAGATTCACATTCCACACATTAAGAGAGTTCTGAAAACTTGGAAGTGTGTGACTGAAAAGGTGCCTCCCGTGCCACTGTGGCATGTGGGTGACAGAGGAGAAGCAGAGCTGAGGCACTGTCCTGCTGAAAGCTATTTCTGAAAGACAGGAGTACAGCTGAAATCATACCCAGGGCAACGTGATGAGTGAGAGGCCTGTGCACTGAAGTCAGTGGAAAAACTACAGCAGGATTCAAGAGGAACTGAATGGGCTCTGGGACGAGTCACCTGCAAGTGAAAGGACAAGGCGAAAAAGCCTGGTACATATTTTCTGGGTGTAAAAGTTCCTCACTGACCATGGAAAATTACAACTGCCAGATCACAGGGTATGTTCTCAAAGCTGCTTTTATGTTCATCATCAGTATTGTTTTCTGGGATGATCCAGCGATAAAGCACATCCCAAACCACTGTCTGCTTTCATGGAAATGCTACTTCATTTCTGAGGTGACACTCTCAAAAATCTAAATTCCTTGTGAAGTAACAAGAAAATGTCCAGACTAACAGATATTAGACGAGACAGGTATTAGGCAAGAGGTAATCTGAACTTCTGTTGCCATGAAACAGATTGTATCTCAACTATTGTTCAAAACCAGGCAAGGTTTTTGCTGTCTGACAAGACATCATTTCTATGGTAACAAGAAACCCTTTCACATTCTCCCAATGTATCCAAAGAGGCTCTCCTTATCCATTTTCCCTCATGCCCCAGATCCCAGCAGCTGGTGTCAACAAGAGCAGCTCCCCAGACCTCATCTTGCCTCCCAAATCTGTGTTTGTCTACACAAGTGATTATTGGTCCTCATATATTTTATTTTGGCTTCATAATCCAGAGCGGTTCAGTCTATTTTCATGAATCATGAAAACGGAACTGGTGACGCAAAGGCTCAGACAAAGCTTATTAGTGGGGCAGCTTTCTCATTTTCCCTTCCATGAAGGAGAGTCAAAACTGAATCTAAATTGTGAACATCCCATTGACTACTCCCTTGATCCAGATGCAATTTAGTTAAATGAAGAAATAATCACCATAGTGCCCAACAGCACAGAAACCACATGATAATAAACTGAAGTCCTGTGGGTAGTTGGATTTTTTTTTAATTTTGTACACAGCAAACAGATTTAGGAACTGATGGATCATTTCAATCGCTCAAAACAAATCTGATGACTATGTAATTTTCTAATTGCTAGTAGACTGTGCAGTTTACAGGGATACCTTAATCACTGTTCTCAAAGAGCCTTATTCTAATAATATGTTTTTACTTAGTTCTGTAAAACAGACAATTTGAACAGTTTCTCTTTGAACAGTTTATTGATACACTAAACACAAAGAAGCCCCTTGCCTTCAAGTATTTCTGTGTTTCTTCTTTCTTTATTTCCTCAAGTACAACAAATGAGGTGTGCTGCCATTAAGTCTGTCATTCCATTTTAAGTGACAAAGTTTAAGTAAACTTCTAGAGAGAGGATAAACTCTTAGCCAGCACAGTGCAGGCACGTGCTGCTTACCTCCAAATCCAGGTCTCAGTGCAAAGTCATGGTCCTCTATGTGAAGAAGCTGCTCAGATTTAAGCGGCCGGACTTTCGTGCTGTCAAGTTTCCTCATTTTGATTTCTCGTTTGCTATGTTAAAAAAAAAAAAAGAGTGAGAAGCTTAATTTATTTCTTCTGCCCTGACATTCACAGTGCTAGTCAAATGAAATAGGGACCTGGGAATACCAGACAGCTGAATCTGGAATGTTAAGGGTAACAACTGTGCTAATAAAGCTGGAGAAAGATAGACTGGGAAAGGTTAGGAAATGAGGTATGAGGGTGCCCAGGTCCATGAAGAACACCAATTATTTACAAGAAGTCCCAGGAAGAATTACTAGATCCTCTTCTGCTCTCCTCAGAGATTGTAGCTATCATTATACAAGAGAATAGAGCTGTTTGAAGTTAGTATTCACATAAACACTTGCAAATCAATCCTGGAAATAACACCACATATCCATGGTTTAACCACTTCATACATTATCCATATTACAGAGACAATTATTCCTTTTATTATAAATGTGGGATATTTCATAGGAGCTCATATGAGTCCATAGTTTTTTAGAAGGACTGAGAAATGAGGATCCTGGCTCTAGGAACTTGCAGGTGGACTGGCTTTAAGTGGAAAGAGAGTAGGTTTAGATTAGATATCAGGAAGAAATTATTCCCTGTGAGGGTACAGAGGCCCTGGCACCAGTTGCACAGAGAAGCTGTGGATGCCCCATCCCTGGAAGTGTTCAAGGCCAGGCAGGATGGGGTTTTGAGACACCTGGTTTAGTGGAAAGTGTCCCTGCCCATGGCAGGGGGGGTTGGAACGAGATGATCTCATGATTCTATGTTCTATTGTGCACATTAGGAACACCTTTCTCACAGAAGTGTTCTCATGGTAAGAACAGTGAAACATGGGAACATATTGCTTGGGCAGGTTTTGAGACTCCTTTCACTCAGGCTATTTAAGAATAGATCAGACATTTATTTGCAGGAATGACTTGAACACAGCTGCTTTGCCACAGGCAAGGGACTCTCCCTAGACATAATTTCTTTCATGGCTTCTGTGATGCTCTGGGACTTTGCTGCCAGCAACTCTAATTATTACTTTCGACTGAACGATAGAAATCTGTTCTGAAGACTGGCCTTGTAGTCAAACACTGCTTAAGGCAAGGTATGGAATACCTTAGGATAAGGTGTATGCCTCTATTTGCTTATTTTTCTCCTTCCCTCCTTTTTTTTCTTAATAGAGAAGCCCAAGAAATTACTTCTACATTACAGGAATGATGAGGTGGCTGCTGGGCTACTCAGAACTGTTGGGCTTGAACAAATTAATTTACCTTAGTATTCTTGAATGTGTCTGGCACTGTTGCCTGAATCAAATTACCAGGGCAATCAGAAGGTCCATGAGGCATTTCAAATACAGACTTTAGTTTTCTAAGTATGAAAATCATGTGATGCTGGAAGGAAAGCCCATGGTTCAGAGAATTAAAATCACCACGGAGCAAGCCTGTATCAGGGCAGAATGGGCAGCAGAACTGAACAGCTGCAATGCTCTACATGAGGAAATTCTGGTGCCTGGGATCTGGGAGAGGAGAAAATGATGAATAACCTTCAGAATGCCGTGGCACAGCTAATACAGCTGGGAAGCATGAGGTTATCTGTCATCTGATGTGCCAAGGAAAATGCCTGTTGGATGCTCCAACAATTTCACTGGAAGAAGCAGGCTGGAACTCTGATTCATCCATTACAACTTCTCACTAGAAGCAAGTCTGTGACTGAGGAAGACTTGCCCTGGACAAGAGAGGGAAAACACAAGCTGCCAGGGCAGGAATTTTCAACTTAATAAGCCACCGGGAAGAGACCTTATGCGATTTTGATATTCCTTCTATTTTCCCAGATAAGGACAAAATAAACAGACATGGCACCTATATGAAAAGCATCTTTTGTGCCCATTTACTTGAGCTGATGTTTTATATACAAGTGGTGGAATTGTATAATTATTTCTAGTTGCTATCAAAAGTGGTTTTTCAACATAGGCAAGATCTTGCAGGAATCAGAATAGCATTTTGATTACAAACATGTTGCATCTTTTCTTCAATACCTTCAATTCTTCCTTTGGTAGGATAGAAACCTTTACGGAAAAGGAAAATAGGTTTATATGCAGAGATATATTTTTATGGTACTTGGAATGAATTTCATGGACACTGGTAACATTCCATCTGTAAAGGCATCAAAACGTAACAAAATTCCGTAAAATTTTCTAAGAGAATTAAAAAATAATACACTTCACATTTTTTCTCCTTTTGCTGCTTCCCCAACCCAAGGCTAAGAAGTGTTCTCCAGCAGATACTCCTTTAACATCAGCATCTGGGCTCCAGATGTTGCTCCCTGGCTAAGAGTTACAGAATTAAATTGTCCTCACTGCAGCATTGAAGTTATTTAACTGTTGATTCAAAGGGAGTTTCATGTATGTATTTGTTTACTCCAAATAAATCTAACTATTCATCAGCACTACAGTATTGTGAAATCATCAGCAGATGTTTTCTTGAGTGCTCCTTCCCATGGTACCAATTCCATTAAAAAGCAGGATAAACAGATCAGACTAGCCTGGGTCTCAGAAAAGCCTCCTGAGATCAGTTAAGATAAACTTTTCATTCTTACAGAAGCACGGCAAAAACACAGCTCATATTTCAGAGGCCTGGCACCCTGGTCTCCTGGTTGTGCAGCTTTGAGCAGCACACCATGGTCTAGGGGTCTGAATACAGCCATTGATTCTACACATTCATGGTATGGCAGATGTCAGACAGTGGTGTTTGAGAGGAAAAACCCACACAGAATCCCAGAACCATTTAGGCTGGAAAAGACCTTTAAGATCATTGAGTCCAACCATTCACCCAGCCCTGCCATGCTCACTGCTAAACCATGTCCCTAAGTGCCACATCTACACATCTTTTAAACACCTCCAGGGTTGGTGGGTACATCAATCCCTTTCATGGGCAGCCTGGTCCAGGGCTTCACAGCCCTTTTGGTGAAGAAATTTTGGTGAAACCATTAGCAGATGGTTTTGTGAAACAATTAGAAGACAGATGCACCTAAGGAAAGGAAATCTCTCTTTACATATCTCGGGTAGTAATAACAAAGGGAACTCTGACAGATGCCTTGGTATTGATGTAGATCTGGGCAATGATAATTACTTACTGATCTCTGTGAGGCACATGCTCAAGAAACTACTGCTTTCAGTTATAGCTGTGCTTTCCATAACTGCATTCCAGGCAAGGTTTTACGTTATGCAAATTAAATGGCAATCCATAATTACATTCTGAAAGAGGTCATAAAAAGCACTTGAAGGGTTTCAGATCACATAGGGAATTCACTCTTGTTGGTACTTATATATTACATTAATGGGAGCACTAACTTTTTGGCTGAAAAAGAGTGAGGAATACCGTTTTGACCCTTCCCCACCCAATACTGTTGCATGGACCTTGGTATTTGCCAGAGCTCTCAAAGAGCAGTTAGTCACTACCTATAAAACCAAAGCAGCTAATTCAGAATTAATTAACAATGGACAAAGATGTGTCAGGCTTTTAAAGACAAATTTAGCTGCTCCTACCTAGCCTTGAAAACCATTAGCTAATGAAAGGTAAAAGGTCTGCTCAAGGGTACTTAGATCATTTTTGGTTAAAGCATTTAATCACTTAATGCCATCAGTGTAGCTCCATAAACCAATGGCATTCGTGGGATTGATGTGGTTCATGTCCCATCTGGTTTCTTTAACTTACCAGGCTATCCAAAGTTTATGCTGGTTCAAGGAGGAATCGGACAAGTTCATGGAAAAGAAATCCCCTGAAGATCACTAAATCTGCAGAAATGACATCCAACACAGGATGTTGCTGGGGAAATTTGGTGACTTGATACAGCTGTGAATATCAGGGGAAAATATCTTGTTTCCCTGTCCTTATTCATCCAAGCTTGTGCTTGCAAGCCCCTGTTATAAACTCAGTGTAGTACGGGGATCCCTGGAAAGATCTTTCTTGGCTGTTCTTCTGTTTCAGAGCTCTGCTAATGATATGGTAAAAGTTCTTGTAGGAAACTAGAGAAAGGTGTTTTACCCTAGCACCCTTCCATATGCAGAATGAAACTAGGTAAGTTTATAAGAAGAATACTGTTAAGGTCCCTTTTATGAAAAGAATACCCTGGATGTCATGGCCATAAGTTTCTTTCCAGTGCTGTGTCCCCGAGATACTCTGGCTACTACTAAATCAAAGGTATCCAAAAGGTAGAAGTTACAGAAATCATATTCCAAGGGGAGTCTGTGGGGTCATCCAGCAGTGTGACCTCTTAAATGTTTTCATACATTAACCAAGTCTTGAAGCCCAGATAAATGAAATAATCAAAATTGTACAGTTCTCTCTCACACATGTGAAAATGCATTTCTAATTGTTCAGTAACATCAGCAATATGTACTGTCAAAAAACCTAATATTTTGACAATCAAATGTTGTGTTCTTTGCTGTAGGAAATGGACCATGACAATAATCGCTTTCTCATGTACTTTTGGTTAATGCTTTAAAATCTTCTTTACAGGAGAATGCAGACAAATAGCTTTGGAGGGAGAATTGGGTTACTCTATTAAAACAGTGGAACTTGTAGGTTAAGTAACATTTTCACATGGGATTCTTTTTAAAAGGCCACCCATTTAACCAAGGCCATCTGTCAGCTGTGTCCCTGATAACCCTAGTGCTGGTTGAAAGATTTTTCCCCAGAAAGAAAAAGATGCTGGTGGAAAGTCAGACCCTGTTGCAATGTATTGGAGGATAATGCAGCCTTTAGAACAAAAGCAGAGAATGCAACAAAGAGAAATTAAACACATTTGGATTCTTTGCAGAGAAAAGCTGATTTGCAGCTGTTAAGCTTTAGGATCCCCTGTGGCTCAGATTCTGCAGTCTTCTTCCCAGTTCAAAATCACCAGGACCTGGGAAATGAGGATGTGGGATGTCAAAGCATGCCTTGTGTAAAGAAAACTGCCACACCAGGCAGCACCAGATGAGAAGTGAGTGCTGCCATTCTTCCTTTCTGGTAACACACTTGTGCCTGTCTCACAGGACTGTCACATGGATCCATTTGCATGCACCAGCAGAGATTTGTGATGATGGAGAGGACACTGTGCTAACACTGACATTGCAAGAGGATATTCAGCTGGATGCCACAAAATTTCCTGTCTCCTACCACCAGGTTTCCCTCCTGCTTTGTGATTTTTTATGCCAATGATGGAGCAACTGCTCTCAGCTATGGCAGAACAGGAAAAATGCACACAATAGCAGCATATGCTCCCCTCTTAGCACAGACAAAAGTGTACCAGCTGAGCTTAAAATAGACCTTCCTCGCCACTACCACTAACAAGGTATTTTATTCTGTTTCCATTTGATTCTTAACTACTTCCTGAGACTAGCAAAGCACCAGATTAAACCTTATGTTGATACTGGGGCTAGTTCTGTTTATTTTCCTTTGTTGTTACAAATAATTGTGCAGCAGCACTCAGTTTGAAACAGCCTGCTGAACAGCCATTCTTTTCATGAGCTTTTGGCTTGCACCAACCTTGGACCCATAACTTCGAATAGAAACCCAGAAGTACTGAGTGACACAGCAGCTCTTGGCACCTCTGTTGTGTCATCTGTTACCTTGCATTGCTAAACAGAATGTTACCAAGACACACAGGGTTCCAGAGACATTTCACTGCTGGATCATTGCATGAGAAGTGATACGGGAGGTTAGCAGCTGTACACAGGAGGTTAACAGCTGTACACCCACTGCAAAGCATGCAACTTGAGAAAAAAAAAACCAGCTTAAACACATCAGAGGAGTCCAGTTATGTTACTTTTCTTCAATATGTGATAGTGTACAAATAAACTATTTGTATACTGCTCATTTTAGTAGGGGGGGGCAAGCACACTGAAAAATCTAAGTTATATCGCTTCTCCTTCCTTAAATGGAGCTAGTTATTCCCAAGAAAGAGAAATTTTTCTTGAATTATCACTGGCAGCCATTGGTCTGTTCACATAATATTAGATTAATCTGGAAACAGGTGGAGAGACCTGACATGGCAGATGTGACCTGCCTTCATGGGGGAAAAGCACTGACACTTTGCACAGAAACTTACAGGTAAAAACCTTTGTATCATTATTCATTTTCAACCAGCTACTCAGTTGGAAAGGCTAAGAACAATCTTCAATGTCTAAAAGCATTAAGTATATTCCAGAAAGGGAACACTCTGTGTCATCACTACAAATAAGGTGTCATTCACCTCATTAGTGCCATAAAAAAGTCTTCAGTATTCTTTGTAGTATAGCTACTCTGCTGTTTAGGTAATGGAAGTCACTTTGTGACACTGGCATAGGATTCAGAAGGCATTTCTGCTTCTTATGATGGAAGTTAGAGGGCAAGAATACTTGAAACATCACAGCAATAGTCTGGTAGCCTTGTATCACACCAGGTGAAAGAGCTGTGTGTGGGTGTGAGTGGGTACATAACTGCATACATATGAAACATTCATGAAATCACAATATGAAATGTCTGGTTATGAAAAAATAATTAACAGTTCACCATTTCTTTGTTGGGAACACCCTATCAATACCATGCATTCTATAAATCCAGAAACTGGAAGAACAGGACAGTGAACCAAAAGGGTGTGTGGAAAGGTAGCTGACAGCATGAAGTTTACCAGATGAACACAGACAGATGAAGTCTATTTCTTACCTGTTATGTTTTCTTGAGAATGACATTTGTTGCCGACGATGAAGATGGTGATGCTGACTGTGAGAACTGTGTAGCACTGCTGTTGGCCATAGGCAGGTGAGGAACAGAAGTTTCATGACCAGGACCATCTCTTCCAAAAGAGAAATGCACCTGATCACCCAATCCACCTCGCTGACTTCTTATTTTTACTGTTTTTACTGTTTAGAAACAGCATAGCATACAAAAGATGCATGTGAAGCAAGGCATCACTGAAGAGAGAAGACAGGGGCATCCCAGTTCTGATGTCCTCGCCGAGTTCTCCTTGTATTTTGGCAAATCATAAGTATTCCCTCAGCTCTACATCCCTGCAGCATCTGCTGTCCAACCAGAAGCACCTTGTTTTCAGCACTGTGGTAGGTAGGGCAGTTTGCTTGGCCAGGCTGCTTCCCTCTGATCCATTGCTGCCACTCTTTCAGCAAAGGCGCGTTTTTAAATTCTCCATCACCCGCTCAGTAACCTCTTCGACATAGCCTGTGCAGGCAAAGTGATGTCAAACATTTAATCCCCCTTAAATCCCACACAAAACCATACAAAAATCTGCTTTAATGACAAAGGTCTCTAAATTAATCTTGCTTTCTATATATGTGTGTATCTGCTCAAAATCATCTTCTGCACAGATCAAGCTCTTTTGTTAACTGGCTACATTGCCCTGTCTTCCCAACCATTAACATCAATTCTGGCTCCGTGAGCTGCCAGCATTTTGTCTACATACACACTTCCTTTTGGACAGGAAAATATCACAGTACGAGCCCAAACTAAAAATGAACTCCTGTTTTGATATTCCCCAACACCAGAAAATACCATTTTCCCCCCTCTCCTTTTTTTCCCTTCTATTTACTAAGCTCTGCAGCTATTTAATTCACCCTAAATTTACAAGGTATGTGCATGTCTAAGATCCAGCATCCTTCCACCAAGCCTAATTTTATCTCATTTAGCCTGCCCTACCTGCTCTATAGAAGGTTGAATTGCAAAACATTTTATTAACAAGATGTTGCTTAAGCAATAAGTTGCACATGGCAGCTAGAAATGATGGTAAGATTTCTTAGGGGCTTAAAACTGGGCAATACTGGGGACACATCTCCTTAGCTTGACTTAGGCACAGTCAAATTTATCCTTTTCAAGCCATCAGCAAGTTCAGTCATTATTAAAACCGATGGCATGCATTTATTTTTCTTCATCTAGAAAATCAGAGATTTGAGCTGTAAAGTTTAGGAAATGGAAATACCCCACCCCTATCTAACAGATGGAGGAATAATTTGTGTCTCCTAGGAGGAGGCTTCTTCCCAAGTAAGACAAACCCAGAAATAAAACCAAGCCCGACACCGTGTCTCCTGAGACTATTAGCACCCTGGGACAATCATACTGTGATGTGGGCATTTACCTCCTCAGAAGCTCCCTGAGATTCCCAACTAACTTCATCTGGGCCAAGAAATAATTCACAGATGCAAATGATTTCCAGGTGGACTTCACCAATGGACAGCTAATTCCCACTATTGGACTGAATTTAGTAGCCTAAGATCAAAGGCTCTCAACCCTACTATCCACCTCATTCGGCTGTTTAAGAGTTTAATCCTTTCCTGTTCAGCAAACTTATGGAAGATCATTTGCAGCCTGGCCCAGGCATAGTCTGATAGTGCTTCTGCTGTGTTCCCAGGGTGGAGTTTCTAGACACAGTAAACACGAGCTGCAGTTAATAAGACCTGTAACAGGTTCCATTAATTTGCACTATCATTTGGGTGGGAAAAGGAAAATAAACCAGTAACTCTAATGAGAATTTATTCCACGTGGAGATAAATACGAGTTCCTGAGCCAGTCCGGTTAAGTTCCCTAGTCTCACCCAGCCTGCATATATCAAAGTATCAGCCCACTGATTAAGTTACATATGAGCAAAAACCAAGAGCCTTTGGATCCTCTTCTTTCCCCACCCAAGCACAGGCCCAACAGTAGCAGCAAAGGAAATAAAAAGCAAACTACACTGCAGGCTGTGTGATAAATATGTTACCACATTTCTGCATGTCTGGCTACCTGCACATCCATCAGAGTTAATTCATTTCCAACCATTTTCCTCAGCTATAAAAGAATCACATTTATATACTGTCTTCCCTGCTAATTCTAGTTCCCATTCTTTCCAGATACTGCGGAGAAAGACGTGTTTTAGATGTTAATATAATCCTTAGCTGAAACCACTGGCTGTTATCCCCACTAAGCAGGAGACATGGAATGGGGACAGAGAGGATGTTCTGGGTGCTGAGGTTTATCCACCAAGAGCTCTGTAGGGGACCTGTGGTTACACCATATCATGCTAACATAGAAACGTGTTGATTTTGTGTGCTGACCTCCAGGAGGTCAAAGGAGTCCATTAAAAATAAACACGTAACAATTGCCTTGTGGATTCGTTTTCCAGCTGGAAAAGGGAGTGCTGAGAAGCCCTGTTCCAGAGATCTGGCTTGCAGAATGACTGGCATGCCTCTGGCCAAACTGCAGATGGATCTCCCTCCCTCCAGGAGCGGGGAGTCTTTAGCAGAGACACAGGAAATTAGATGGTGTTTTCATTGAGCTATCAGCACCCCACTGCTTTATTACTCCTGGCTGTAGCAACAACTTTACCACTAAGCTGTGCTGCTGAAAAGAGTGCTCCAGGGAGGATTTCCAAAACATGCTGAATGTTCCTTAGACTATACCTGCTAAAATCAGCTTTAGTCAAAAAAAAAAAAAAAAAAAAAAAAAAAAAAAAAAAAAAAAAAAAAAAAAAAAAAAATTAGAAGAAGAAAATAAAAAGAAAGAAGAAAAGGGGGCTGGATGCATTGACACCACCACCTTCACCCATCTGACATCATAAATATACCTTGGGAGGCCTTGCCTAAACACACTGGAAATCTAAGCACTACCCCTCTCTCCTATGGTGTATGTCCAGACACAGCCCAGCCCACACACGTGGAGACTCCAGGAGGAACTCCTGCAGAGGGAATCAAAAACACTTCCATTGATGGGCTAAATATCAGTGGGGGCAAATCCACAGCAACAGGGTTTCTTCAAGCTAGACTGTTCTCATTTCCTCTGGGGAATGGAGCATTACACAGAGCAGATTATACTATCACTATAAATTACCATTAAGAAAACAGGTTAATCTCCTAAGCATTTGCCAGTAATAAATTCTAAAAGGATCCCTCTTTGGAGAAGAATAAAAACAAGATAATACACTTTGCTTGAATTGGGCAAGTTGCTGACCAGTTTGTGTGTTTTAAACAGAGCATTGTCTCTTTGCTATCAGTAAAATAATTTCTTTAAAATTATCTGTAGCCTGTTAAAAGTTTGCCATGCTTATCTTTCCTGGACAAAACCCAGCACATGGTAACAGTGCATCAGCTCACTGGAAGTTTGCAAACAAACAAGCAAGGAAAAGAAGCAAAGGTGAATACACCACCTGGTATCAGAAAATGAGATGCCTTCTTTTAGTCAGCAAAATAAAACATCCCTTCTGGTAACTGCAGTCTGGAACTACAGACCCCTCTCCACCACAGACCACAGAGCAAAGCAGATTGACAACAGATATTATAAAAACAAGAACAGAAGAATGCCAGGAATGAAGAAATGCTTCAGAGGCTGGAATTTTGCAGAAAATCTGATCACACCTAAAGGCCATTTTAAACATATGGAGATGAAAGACCACAGCACACACTAGCACTTTTCAATCTGTAAATTAGCTGCAGTGAGAAGAGATGCAACGTGGAATGGGGCGTGTAGGTTTACATGGCATGTATTTTTTTATTCTCCTAATCAGAGAATGAAATACAAGGAAGAAAACATTAATAAGTCTCCTAAGAGGCACTCACTTCTTATAAACAACCAGCTAATCACAGACAGCAGATTAACCACATCCATGACTGTGAGAGTGTGAATGCAATACAGCAGCACAGGAATAGGCAGCATTTTGCTTTTCCATGGTAACAGACTCAGTGCAGAGCCCTTACCATTTATATCATGGGGACTTACAAAATTAATATTAGAATTAAGGACAGTTTGTCCTGCTTATATTAACACAAATGACAAACCAAGTTTCCAGAATAAGATACCCATTCACATTTCCCAACAGGATGAAGTGGGAGGAAAGCAGAGACTGAGAATTATGATTCCGGTTTGCAGATCTCGGGACAGAGCAAGAGCCTTTACTTCTCATTACAGAACAAGCAATTGTTATTTTTCATTAAGGTAAAGTGCAGTTCATTAAAAGTACAGGTCATCTAAACAATTGCATGAACACAGCTGTCAAGTGATATGAGCTCTCCTTGGGTGTCCAAGAATCCATTCACAAACAGGGCATTGGACCTGTACAAAGTTTGCAGCTTTCGAGAACAGAGCTGGACAGTTTCCACTAAAATGGCAGAAGACTGGAGACCAAATTCCACTCCTGAGACTTGTCCACTTTCTTATTGTCTCTGTCCACTGCCTGTTCATCTGAAGGAGTATTTTAAAGTACAAGACCATACTCCACCAAAGGCAGGTGTATCTTCCCATATAAAACAGCCTCTTAATACCAGGCTTGACCAGACTACTCTGTTTGGCACAGGGTCTTTTCTGCTCTTCCTTCAATTTACAAAACTCAGACTTCTCTTTGCTCTAGAGCTGTGTTGGCTACACACTTTTTTTGTACAAACAGACATTTGGTTTGAAAGAGTGACAAGAACGAGAAAGAAAAACCACACACTTCCCTGACTCTTTGCATTCCCCATTTCCAGAGCCTCTAAATCAGGGATTCTTTCCCTTTCACCATTCTGCCCCGGACAGGACAATCACTGAATTAATTTCATCCCTAAATCCCTTTATTTAGCTTCTACATCAACCACTCTGAAAGTAGAACAATCAGTTTTGCTGCCCCTGGTTAAGGAACATCTGCATCTTGAGGGTGATCTCTGGCAAAACAAGCAGCCACATTCTTCCCATATTTACACTTCTCACAGCCTCAGTGGCAGAAAACTTTGCCTTTCTGCCACCTCATGCTGAGCACAGGCATGGGATACAGCTACCCTACTCCTGCATGTGTGTCCATTTTCCTCCAGGAGCAGTTTCTGGAGTTTGTTTCTTTATTTTCATAGATTTTTTTTTTTAATCTTTTTGCCTCTTTCCAAGTGAGGGAGGATCAAGGGGATGACCCTTAAGCCCGAGCAATTCTCAGAAAAGGAGTGTTTGCAGCAGCACAGTGTATCCCCAAGAAGAAGGCTACTTTGCCATATGTATGGCCTGAACACTGTGCTCCAATCCCAAAAGCAATATACGCTGCATGAGATTATTTTTTTCCCTTATTTCCTTGGCAGTCTGGCCAACAGCACAGTCTCTCATCAGTGCTTACCAGTCAGATCCTGACTGCTACCTGAAGTTCTTTTGGCTCATTTCCCCCCACAGACCGAAACAAAACAATTCAGCAACTGTGTTTACTCTTTTCTTGCTGCCAAGCTGATGTTTATTAAGTGTTTTCTCCAACATTCCCTGTTTGCTGTCCAGGAGTCAACAATATATCTCCGATGGGAACTAATTTATGAAATGTATTGCATCTCTACAAAGCTCCTTTTTTGTCACCAGTGAACATGAGGAGAAAAAAAATTGTTGAATAGTGGAAAAAAATGTGCCTTTCAGCTTTGGCACTGCAAACTTTTTCATCTTACAGTGAAAATAGAGACAGATTTATTGATTAAAGTCTGATCTCTACAGGTCAAAAAACAGCTTCAAAAGCCATCAGTTACAACTCTCAGTGGCTGTTTTCCAGGCTTTTCTTCCCCATTGATATCTTCCAGAGAAACATATGTTAACATCACAGAACAGGTGCTCATTTCAAACTGGGAAGCCAATTTTTACTACGTGAGTTGTACTCTTAAGGAAATATATATTTAAGTTTATATATATTTGAGACTTAAGAGGTAGTAACCGTATTTGTGTTTTCTAAGGCTTTATGACTTCTGTTTTACTAGTGGCTGACAAAATGATGTTCTAAATCAATAAACATCTGAACAATTCACATTAAAATCTTGAAGGAGAGAGAAGCTAAGTGATGGAACAGCAGCAGAGAAGGCTGATTGGAAATTTGCTTATAGAATCACAGAATGGTTTGGGTTGTAAGCGACCTTAAAGATCATCTCATTCCAACCCCCCTGCCATGGGCAGGGACACCTCCTACTAGACCAGGTTTTCAAAACCTCAACCTGTCCTTGAACATTTCTAGGGATGGGGTATCAGCCCAGCCTCTTTGGGAAACCTGTGCCAGCACCTCACCACCCTGACAGGGAGCAATTTCTTCCTAAAGCTCTAGCACTTGCCCAAGCTCTAGTGCTCCTGTTCATCATTTCCCTGTTAACATAAAGATAATGCCCTACAAATGTCTGGGCTGGGAGATACAATGCAAGTGTGCTGGCTATGGCATGTTCCATCCTTAAAAGAAGGTACAGCTGAGATCCCCCCAAAATGGAGCACATTCGCAGCAAGATCACCCTGCTGCGATGCCTTCAGTGCAGAAATCCTGACCTGGTATAATTGCACTCAGGTGGCAATTATACCACAACAGCTGTGGGGGATTCTAGAATGTGTCAGTATGGGTTTCTGTAAGACAAAAAAAGTCACATAGTGAAATCCAAAATGACAGGTCTTCCAGTTCTGCCTCCTCACCCTTGGGGGCCGACATGGGAGTCAAGACCAACCAACTCTCCTTTTGTCCCCTTTTTACTTTCATGGGGAAAAAACCCCAGGGTTACTCACTATTTCACAAACCCCTTTGTTGTCCACAAAAATCAGATTCATTACCCGGTGTGCAACACATGGATAATTACACACTGAGAGAGACGCTGATGTTTATTTCAGAGCTGTACAAGCCCGGCTGTTCCCTGTATTCCACAAATCAAGCACCCCGACTATCAAAACTCTTCAGTATTTATACATACCAGCAAACAAAGGAATTAGTGTTCATCTCTTATCAATTAGCATTCTGTCTTCTCTTGGTTAATGATTCTCTCGCTTCCAATGCTAATTAGTCCATACGCTCAGTCCTTCCCTTCTTTTGGGTAGGTGGTCCCTGACTCAGTTGTCGCTATCTGCCCCTGCCAGGATTACCTTTTAATCAGCTGGAGCTGATTTCAGCACAATTGCTGAGTTGTCTTTATTGAGTTTTCCTTATCTTGTGGGTTCTGACAAGTGTCCTTGTTGTCAGTAAATTCTGCATTCTCTGTGTCCGCTATCAGTGGCACATCCTTCTTCCCGAGCTTTCTTAACCTGCCCCTACATCTCAGAGCATTAAAACACGTCCAGCCCTAAACCTGAACAAGGCAATTCTACGAACAATTCATTTGTCTTTCTAACACCTTGGCATCACTTGGCGCTTGCTCTCTGTTTCACGGGTTAAATCTCCTTTCTTGTTGAGTACTCTTGAAAGATTACAAAGACCAAACATCAGAGAACATCCCTTCGTAATGAAATTGTTACATGTTCCACATTTTACAACACTTTCCCAGTACGCGCGGCTAAACCGCGGGTGTCTCCCCACGGACGCGCCCAGCAGCGCCCTCAGGCAGCGCGTCCCCTCCCGCGCCGACATGGCGGCCGTTCCCGCCGAGCGGCCGCGAGATGGCAGCGCCCGCCGCCCCAGCCGCAACCCCGCCGGCAGCCGCGGCTCGGGGCTCCCTCTGGGAGGGCAGGACGAGGGCGGAGATGCCCTGTCCCGCCCGCGGCTCCGGTGGGGAAGGTGGTGAGGGGCGAGAAGGGCTGGGGAAGGAGAGAAAATGGCCGCCGCTGGTGGCAGCGCGGGGAGAGCCCGCTGGAGGGGAGGGCGGCCCCTCAGCGCACCTGAGGGAGCGGTACCTTCCCTGGTGTTCCTTACTTCCAGCTTACTCACTTCCTGCCCCTCAACACAAAAATGAAACACGCTGTGGTGACTGTAATCTTAATTCCTTCAGTAATCATCAGTGTATTTTATGGTGCAAGAGACCACTGGAAGTAATTTAAAATTGAAATAAAGGTAGCAGCTTCACAAAATGTGACAAGGAGGTAGGGAGGGGAACAGAGGGAGTTTAGATGGACTTACCTGAACTGAGACCATGAGAAAAAGGTGAAGGCGTTCATTAGTAGGAAATGAGCACAACCACTTACAAATAATTTAGTATTGGGAATAGCCTATTTAGTTTATGTACATTAAGAATGTTTCAGTTCGTGATAGTACACAGGAGGGGTCTGCTCAGGAATGGTGTTCCTGGCCAGAGCCTGAAGCAGCAGCATCCATAGCAGCCTGCAGCAGGGAACTGCACAACCAAGGATAAACACCTCCCTCCTTGTACTCATCCTGAACATGCTGCTGCCACCACCTCTTAGTGCCATTTTTGCGCTTTGTTTTGATCCTTATTTACTTGAGGATCTCTTGTATTGGAGACCTTACATACGTTTATCTATTGACTGCAAGAGGTGCCAATTTCTCCAAGTCCGTGTAATTCACGTTGCACGTAGGGTGACATGGGCCCCGGCCCAGATGCTGGGTTGTGCCGTCAGGCTCAAACACATCCTACACAGGTTGTATAACCTGACCCAGACACGGTGTCCTGGTATGGTGTGGCCCCTGCCAGGTTACATAAGGTGACACACCATCTGCACTGACATCTGTGACCTGATGCAGGTGGCATCACTCTGCAGCACATGTTAAGAAGGGGAGGAGGCTCCTTACAGCCCACGTCCTTTTTTTCACTTTTAATCTGATTGCCTTAGCACAAAGCATTCCTAGCGACTGTGTTGGCGAGGGCCAACATAGCAGGCATTTTGCCCCCAAACTTCAAAAGTTGTCAAGTGTGAAAATTCTTCAGATAAGAAATGCTATTTTGCTTGCCTCCTACTTTGTTAGTCCTGAGCGGTCATGTTTAATATTTTGGAATAGAGTGGAAAAGTAAGAGTAAAAAAATAAGAATAAACAAAGTTTTGTTTTACAGGGAGTGTGGGTCTGCCAACTATTAAATTACAGCCTGTTCTAGACCCACAGTGTTCAGAAGGAGGGTGGTAAATTTGCTAGGTATTCCTATGGTGTGTGGACTTGGAGAATATGAAGAGAAGAAAATAAAAAAGCTTGGGAAGTGCAGAGCTACTCCAGCACCCCAAGATGGCAGGAGTGTGATTAATACTGTTTTGATGGAGGAATGTACGTGCAAACTCTGGCTGAGACATTTCCAGAAGTATGAGCTAACAGAGACTTGACCTTGAGTCCTAGTCAAAAATGAGACTAATTTTTAGGGGCACTGGCTTTATGCCTCTTTTTGAATAAACAGTGATTTGATTAAAACCTGTAGCAAAGCTCTGGGTTTTACTGGCTCAGGGATTCTAAGAAATCTCTCCAGTATTTCTGAACTGGATTTTTTTTCTTCCTGTAACAAAGAAGCTTCACTCAGCACACGGAGGACAACGCGCAGCTGTTATCAATGCTCACCGCTGTGTAACTCACTTGATCAGCAGGAGATATCTCCCAGCCCCAGAGCAGGCAGAGTCTCCAACACACCCGGAGTTAAAACAATCAGCAGCCTCAGTCCACACCCCGCGACTCCCAGCTCCACCGGCGTCTCACAAACACACCCCACGGACATGTGCCGATGGATTACTGGGGGTGTGGGTGCCTCCCACCAATGGTGACAACGAGGGGTTTTATTCATAGGTGTTTGTAAAAAAAAATCACACTGAAAATACGTGTGATGAGAGCATCCCCGTTTGCATCATGTGAGTCTCAGCCCGCTGCACCCCGAGAGCTCTGAGCAGGAGGCAAGAAGCTCAGGGCTCCATTTTGCAATTCGTGAAATGTCAGGGAAAAAAGAAACTGATTCTCATTGTCTCACTGAAAAAAAAATCATTTCTCTCTTTTGTGCTTTTCACAATGCTTCTTCTACATCTTTGTTTGTCAGGCTGCAGATCAAGGTGTTCAGCAATAGAGAAAAGTGTAGGGAGTCCAGCATATCACGATTCAATGCAACAGAGAGACGGGGTCGGTTCTTAAACCCTGGGCAGCCTGCAGGGCGTTCAGCACTGGGTAAGGAAAGCGGTTTGAAAGGCTGCTTTCTCTCCTGCAGCATTAAGTGAACATACATAATTTGTGGCTTTTAGGGTATTTGTAGTTGGGAACTGGGCAAACATCATGCTTGGTGTCCATAGAGTTTCCAGCCCTTCTGTTGTCAGTTCCCTGATCCTGCAGGATCTTAACTCCAGTCTGTATAAAACCAGTGTAAAAAACTTATATATTAACACAAATATTACTACTGCAGCAGGAGTGAGGTAGGCAGCTATATCACTGCTGCTAAATACTTTTCCTTACTAAACTCTAGATCAGCAATGCTCTGATATGAAGCCTTATCTATAGGAGGAAAATATAGGGTTTAGAAAGATTGTACCCCATCACCTAAAGTCAGCCTGAAAGTGCAGCTATGCAAATTGAAGTAAAAAGCAGTCATGAAGCTTAACATCCACTGACAATGATTCACACTTTTGTTTACACTTTGAAAATCCTCGTGGCCTTAAATTTTCTCTCAGGGACATGTGTTTTTACAAGACGATTTCTCACTTTCATCTTCTGCCCAGAACAGAGCTACTCAAGTAAAGGCTGTAACTCTCAGCAAACTCTACCAAGTATAGAAAAGGATTAGGTGGGGGATGTTATTACGGGCCTTATCATCGCTGAAAATAAGGCATTTTCATTACACTGGAATATCCTACTTTTTCTAAGATCTTACACAAGACAAAGGGAGGATTTGTACCACACAGGTAAGAGAATTCAAATTAAAATAGGCAGTATAGGTCAGGATGTAGCAATAGTCACACTGAAGTAAAAGCTCATGAATCATCTCCAGTTGTCTTACACACTTACACAGTGTCAAAACAAAACATCTTTCTTTTTTTTTATCTGAAGACAGAGTAGTTGTTACTCATGTAAAAAAATCCAGAGGAGAAACAAGGGATCGTCAAAAGTCCATCCTTTCTGGTGATGGTGGGAGACTTTAAAACATTCTAAAAGAGCCAAAACAGGCCACTTTCACAGCAGATGTAAAATTCCACTTTAGCCCAATGGATTGAGTGACAGACTGTAAAGAGAAAGGGAAGAGAACAAATGCAAACACACTTTGACTAAATAGGTACATGCATATGCCCAGTAGAGTCAAGTATTTCAGGCCAAACTCACTTCCTATTTTCCTTGGTACTGAGTTTTAGAGATAAAACACAAAGGCTCACAATTTTTATTGGAGTAGAAGAAGGAAAGTGATTTTCTTCATGTCCTCAAAATCCCTTTGTCTTAAAAGTCGTAATAAAAATTAGTCTTTTTAACCCAGGTGAGTTTCAAAGGACTTCAGTCAAGGACCAGCAGCAGATCAAGATCAAAACCAGAAAATACAATTTTCATCAAAAGGAAAAGCCTTTCTGGAGACTGAACTGGGCTGATGGAAGAGGCTGTTCTCACAAGTTTCTGATATTAAAGGGTTTCCACCATGAAATGAATTGTTAAATAAACACCCATCAAAGTAACAACACCTTTTCTAAAGTTACTTGGGTGTAGGGATTTAAAAAAAGAAAAAAAGTAAAGTGTTATTCTACCACAGATAGTTCAGCTGTGAAGGCTGATCAGGAGAAATGTCTCCCAAAAGCTGAACTTCTGATGCTTCTTCTGATAAATGGAGGAGTCAGAATTTTTTCCTAAATTTAGTCTGGCCTGCAACCAAGACACAATTACTCTACCAACTTGATGAGATTGCCTGCCAGTTAATAGCACAGCACACCTAACGAGAATTGAGAAGTCTGGGGCATGGTTCCCTGGAATTCTTCAGACTCCATGGTCTCACAAACACACCAAAACAGCTCTTAAACTTCTACTGCGAGCTTTCAGTTCCAGTGGGTTTCAGGAGGCTGAAGTGTGGGTGGAAGCCCAGGGATGTTTTAGTTGTCCCTGTAGGAATTGCACTAAAAGACCCCTTCTGTTTTTGAACTGGAGTGGAATTTTGATGCTGGATATTGCTTGGATCTACATGTGGGCTGGGGGTACCCAAGACCACTTGCTCCAGCATCATCTCCTCCTCCTCAGAACCTTGCAGGAGTCTCTGGGACAATCCTGTGACCAGACTTGCTGATACAAAGCTGCCATTCAGCTCTTGCTTGAATGCTTGAATCTTGGCAGTTCTCTCTCCTAGTCCCACCAAAGACCTCACAAAAATAAATACTATACTCATAAAAATAAATGCTATAATCAACCCAGCAAGGCTCAGAAAAGCCAGGATGCTTGGACAAAACTCCCAGGAGGGGGATGAGAGGCACACTCTGCATCTGGACACGAGGCAGTTGGAAGTGATGAGCCAACATCACAGAGTGGTGGAACAGGGATCACCAGCTGAAATGCAGGGTACAAGAGGATGGAGAAACTGAGCCCATGTCTGCTTGTACCTACAATAGTTAGACTGTGTGGGGCTAGGAGAGGTAGAATTTGAGAGGGAGAGAAACACTCTCGGCAAACAATTGGAATTGACAGCTATTTTGCACAGATCACTTTTGAGAACATTTGAATTCCCTGGTTTGATGATAGAAGTTTATTTTTCCTTCCTCCCTTCCTTCCTTTCGTGCATTATTGCATCCAGCCCTGCCAGCTCCCATGTGAGCGAGCGTGGGGGGCTGTTGCTCATTGCTGGCCCTATGCTTCTGTCAGGTGTTTTATTTGCACAGCTACCAATTGTTCTGTGTGTTTGAAAAGCCATGGGAGGCATTGCTGCTCTTCACTCCTGCCTCATTTCTGCAGCCACAGGCTGCACTGCAGTCAAGGAGCAGGCAGCTCCCAGGCAGGCAGGGAGGAGGGACAAGACTCAGGCCAGGCAGGTGTGGGACACAGAGCAGCATTAAGTTGTGAAGGATCCTACCCTGGAAGTAACATAACCCCTCAGCAGTTGCAGAAGCACCACTCACTGTAGAGAGGAAGATGTGCCGTTCAGTGAAGGAAAAGCTGGTGAGAAGAACAGCCAAAGTCTGGCATCTCTGCTACTGCCCCTCTCTGTTAAACTATCAAAGGACTATTAAACCTCTGCAATTAAGACCTTGTATCCTCTTAGTACCATTATTCTTAGTTGCAGTGAGGCAAATGAAGCTTAAAGGTAATGCTTCAGTCCTTCTTGTTTGAAAGAGTAAAGGCCCTATATAAATGTGCTTTTAATGTCCAGGTTACTTACTGGCAAGTTTGGATGTCCACAGGACCTTAACGCAAAGAAGTTCTGTGTCACAAGCAAAAGAGGTAAAGAAGTGCTCCTCAGAGAAAAGCTGATGAAAGGGACAGCTGTAACATAAAAATCTGGAGAGTATCACAGAATGAGAGGTTCACTTTGGAGTGTATCCTTGGTACAAGCTTTGTTGGTGATAGTGTTTGTTTTTTAAGGTGTACTTAACTCCTGAAATGAGTCTTGGTAGCTCTTATTTGATCAATGACTGGTCTTATGCCGCAGCATTGCCATGAAAAGGAGGCAGAATTTCTACTCCTTCTAAGGAAAACCACAGGTGTTTATTTTTCTTTATTGTGAAGAGCAGATGGAGGTTCCAGTATCTCACAGTCTGGCCATCTCCCTATATATGAGAGGATTGTTAGTTATTCTTGAAACCCAGTAAAGCAGTTATTTTCTAGTAATTTGTGATTTGGTAGATCCTGTTCCCAGCTTTCAGGAGATTCAGTTTTTTACAAAGATGTCAGTTGTGCAAAGAGCTTGGTCTTTGCAACACCTTAGGGGAAGGTAATCCATTTTGCACTTAAACTGTCCCCTACCTTTTCATTTCCTAGTGTTCTCTCCATGGTTTTAAATTGCTTCATTTTCTTTGCTTACAAGTGCTCTACTTTCCTAATCTTCGAAAAATTGCCCTTCCACACACTCTACCTTTGTGATTTTCAATAAATTAGCTGGTGACTCCATGACAACAAAATCGATCGTGTCTCCTCAAGCTGTCTCCGTGGATCTCAGGCAAGTTCATGGGACCTTGTCTTCTGTAACAGGTTGTGTCCTGGTTTTCCTGCAGTATCCTTTAACAGTGACTGCTTAGTGAAAGGAGACATTTCTGGTGCTGCTTTACCTGATTGTTCTGCCACTTTCATGAGCATTTGCTTCCCTGGCTGTCAATGATTACTCTCTTTTTATCCTATTCACTTCACAACTTTAAATTTGTCAAGTTTTGCAACTTCCTGATCGTTTTTTCAGTGTCAGTGTTCCTACTTGCTTCTCACATTTTCCAAGATCATTTATAGCCATTAACTGTTCCATGACAGAGATGAATATCTAGCTGCAAACCTGCAGTAAGGGTAGAAGAGCAACCATTCCTAATGTTCAGCTCTTCAGCCAAACCTGTATTTTAAGAGGGTTTTGAAAAGCATTATTATCATAGCCTGGATACTCTTACCTAGTAGGATCTAGAAAATACGAAGGTGAGCAGACTACCAAAATACCTGCTAATTAGTCCAAGCTGCCTGCAGTATGAGTGGAATATAGTGTGAAATCATTTGGCTTTGGGAGGCCTGTAAAACTTAATTTACTGTTTCATTAACTGCCTTGTCACTTTTTGAACCACAGGGATAGAGCTGCTGTTTCTGCAGATAGCAGGAATCCAGTACTAAAGTCAAGTCAGTAGCTTGGACTAAAATGAGGGATGCTTGGGTGGAGCACAAGGAGAAAGAACAAAGTTTGCACTGTCTGAATGTAGACCAGAGAACAGTCAGATTTTGTCAGAGGTAATAGGCTGAACTCCTGCAAACTAAGGTTGAAAAAGTCTTTTGATTTAGAGTTAGAAGCGGAGCCATGCCCAGCAAGGTTCTGTCTCCTCACCCCCTGTGGAGCAATAAATCCTCTAATCCCACAGAGGTAAAAAAACCCCAAAGCCCCCAATTTTACCAGTGATTTCAGTGTGTCCTTTTTTCTGAAGGGACTGTAACTTGTTCAAAATTCTGTTTGCAATCAGCTTGGCAATATTCTGCCTGCTCCACACGCACGGGAATTCTCACCCACAGCCACCCTGCAAATTCCTTGCCACTCGCTGTGCAGCTATCAGCTTCTTGGTGCTCGAAATAGCTCCCCAGCATCACATCTGAGTGGCTCCCCTGCTCCCAGCTGACATTCCCAGCCCACAGAAATCTCAATATTCCTGTGCAGCTCCTCGGTTCAGGAAATCTAGAAATAGCACGCTGTTTTACTATTATCTTTGCAAGTTTTGGTGAATCTTCTGGAGATAGTAAAACCAGGAGAAAACTCCTGCATGTACAACCCTGAAATTCAACAATATATGACTGTGCTTTCTAACTGGTTTGTGGGCTAATTTGTCACCGTGGGGTTAAGTCCCCAGGATAGTTGGTGCCTCACGTAAGAGGAGCCTGGATAATTCGGCCATAGACTTAGAAAGGTGGTTCTAATTTCAACTAAAAATACATTTGCATTCCTTCTGCCTTATTCTTAACCACACAGCTTCCCTCTCACAGAGGCACAGCCCTCGTGCCCTGCTTTCTCCCTTGCCCAGACTTTCTTTACACAACCCTGTATGCCTCTTTCCCAGCTCCCACTCTCTCAAGCCCCACCTTTCTTCCAGATTTAAGTCCCCAAAATCATCCAGAACTTAACTGATTTCTCCTTGTTTAGGAGAAGACAGAGAAGATTTCCGAATTTGAGGGCTGTATTATATGAAGTGCATTGGTGGGTAAGATGCTATATTAAAGTAAGGTCACAGAAACACAGTTTTATTCCATTTGCACTAAAGTTTACCATTTTTTTGCAATTCTTGTTTAACCAAGACAGGTTTCTTTTTCAAAAGTCGTTAATTACATTAAATGCTAAAGTACATTGTATTGAATCACACTAAATACAATGAAATAAACCTTGTTTGTTACCAAGTTAATCACAAAGTGTTACTTTTACCCAGATTTAATCTGGACAGCATATTTTCAGTTTCACTGTCTCAGAAGCTCAGTATAACACAGAATTTGCTGTCTACTTAACAAAGAAACAGGAGTAAAAGGTTAGATAATCATGACCTTCTTGACATTCCTTCGTATTTCACATCTTCTAGGCAGAGATGCTGGAGATCAGTTCTTTCCTTTAAATTAAAAATCAAAATGAGCTAAACAACCACCTGACTTTTCCCAGTGTTTGTTTTGGAAGGACTAACATAATTTGAAAAAGATGCCTTAATGTATTGTTTTGTTGTTTTTTGGGGGTTTTTTTAAGTGCTCTTGCCCTGTAAGTAGTTAGCAGATCCAAGTAATTTTAACTGGATATTTTTTTCTTTCTCTTCTGTTTATTTTCTCCCATTGCATGGCCAACTCATAGTTGGCTGCCAGTTCATTCAAAGCTGTTCAGTATCTTTGCAAGCTTCTAACAGGAAAATATATTTTCTTCACTGATTGTTCTTGAAGAAGGTGATTTGGATTAGTAAATGTTCTTCAGGTCTACTTTCCTGTGGTTTATGAGCTCTTGCTAGCTTCAGTCTTCTGGAGAGAAATGAGGCATGTAAGTCTCCAGAAAATAATATTTATTAGGAGCTACAACAAGACACACTAGGGATATCATTTTGAAACCAGTAATTATCAAAATTTTATGTTAAAATATTTCTGTAAATTAGAAATAAAGTCTATTGGGATTTTTTGAGAATGAAAATATTTTTCCTGGAGAAAACATTAGTGACACTGAAAGAGCTGCGTGTTGCCCCTGGGGACCCATTTTACTGAAAGCAAAGATGGGGAGGTGACCAGCTGGCTCGGAGACTTGAAAAGGCTTAGAAAATCCTGCTCTTGATGTAGCTGATTTTGGCAATAGCTTGAAAAGTCATGGTGTGATCTGGTACCTTTTCTCACTGGCCAGGCATGACCACAGCAGCGTTTCCATTTCCCAGCTTTTTGGCAGAATTTGTAAAACTCTTGATATCTGAGAGTACAGTTGCTGAAAGCTGGAATCAAATGCTGCAGGCACTGAAGAGTCTCCCAAGAGCCCCATGCATAAAATGCAAAGGCATTATGTGTACATATCTATAAACCCAACGTGTGCTTCATCTTGCTTTTCTCCTGCTCTGAACTTGGTCTTCCTCTTTATCCTTCAGTACATAATTATTATTTTTGAGTGTGCATTTCCTTACCTATCAGGGTGTACCAGCTTTGGCTCGCACAATATATTTCATATTAGCTGTCCCCTGTTTTGATATATCATTTTAGGAATACAATTATTTTTTGCTGACATCTCCACCACTTTGATTCATATAATGAATTAAAACCATTACAACAGGAGATAATTTATGAAACACTAAACATGAAGCCCTCCCCCACAAGAGCTGACTAAGACAGGAACAAAAGGAGTAATCATGGGTGATAATTGCATTGTCTCATTCCATTTTCTTCTGAAACCTTATTACAGCTGTCCCAAGAAAACATGCATTATCCAATCCAAGTAATGACAGAACAATTCTAAAAGCTAATTGTCTATAAAAATCTAGCGTTGATCCTTTCCTCCTTGGAAATAGGAAGGTGATTGTACTGGCTATCACATCCAGCTTCAAAGTACCAACTTCTCCCTTTCAGAAGGCGTTAGAAGAATAAAAACCCATTCAAATACTGCAGTGAGAGCATTCCAGCACAGAGGTGACTTCTCATTCATCATGGGTCTATATCTGAGAGAAAAAATGAATGCAAGATCCAGTTGCTAAAAACTGAAGAGAAATTCTGTGGCCTGGAGCAAGAGGATTATCCTGGCACCTTCAAGCTTTAAAATCCTTTAAACTGATGCCCCAGATAGGAAAACACTTACATCTCTCCAAGCATTCCTTCCAAGACAGAGGAAAGTAGAAGGAGAAAAGGAAACAAATCACAAGTGGTTCCACACAAGTAATTTTTTGGTGCTCCACTGACCATGTCTCATGCCACAGGAGTTACCTCAGATGGCAGTAGCAGGGTTGCTCTAGAGGGTCTGATTGAAGACCAGACCTGGAAATTGTCTTCCCTCAGCAAGTCTTGGCTTTGCAGCTACTGCAAAGATGGCAAAAGAAAGTGAGAAGAAACATTTCTGTTCACCATGGGGAATGAGGATACCAAAGATAAGCGCTGAAATGCCTTCTGACTGAAGTTTAACCCTGTGAAAGAAAATGCACCAACTCTGCTTGGGAGTGGATGAAAAAAGTCCTAAGAAAGGAACATGAAACAATAACTCAAATTATCCATTGTTATTTCCACAGGTTTTGTTGGGGGTTTTGTTGGTTTTTTTCTTCAAGAAGCGATCATTAGGAGACTAAATTTGGACACCAGTCTGCCACTTACTCCTTCCTCTGCCACTACCATGGCCCCAAGCTGATGGTACAACAGCAAGAGGCCGACAGCCAAAATGCATTAGGAATTCAGCTGACATCAACATATCTCAGCTGAATGTCTTATATCACATGAATGTCTTGGTGCAGATCAGCAGTACAGATATTTAGCAGTGACTTTTCTGTGCAGACAATGTTTAATATGCCATAAACAATGCACAGGCATGTTGTACCGTAAACATGCATTTTACAGCAGAAAGAACCAACCATGAACAAGAGGCAAAACAACCTTGAATTCAGCTATTACAAACGTCCTAGTAGAAAAATGCCATCATTATTCATCTTTACAGATGAAAATATGGACTGATAAGTATAATCACCCTTTTAGATAGATTACAATTCAAGTCTGTTTGGTGCTGAGGGAGAAGAGTTTCAATAAATGTAGAAGTATGTGAGAAAATGGTATCTAGGAGTTTATTTTCCTTGATGATAGATCATTATGTATATGCAAATCATGGTATAGCAAATAGAATTTACAGATTGTTGGGGAATTGTTATTACAGGGAAAAAAATTTAAGAAACATGCAATTTTTCAGAGATTTAGTAAAATACTTACCCTTAGCATAAGGGCAAGTGATCCTTTTATGCAAGAGAGTAGCATGTCTCCTACTAGCCCCAAGACACGAACAAGTCACACCCACAAAAATAACCAAAAAATGGTGATCCAAACTTGTTTTCATTGGCTGTGGGATTTCAATCCTGTGCCTTTAAAAGCTGGCAGTTTAGCAAAAACATCAAGCTGCATAATTTGCCACTGGCTAGAAAAATACTGCTGATGATCTCTCAAGTGGAACTGAGCAAACCTTATCTCATGTAAACAGTGAGTTGTGTATTTTTGGGGTTTTTATCCCTCTGTGTTATATAGTAAGAAATCAGGTGTGTTCTTCACTTTTAATGGAAATACTGATTCCTCATTTCAACTGATGGTTTTTAAGAGGTCCCTTCAATGTATATAGTGGTTATGGGATTGAACATTAATCTATAAAAAAGGCCTAGAATTTGATTACTACACACTCAATGCAGATTAATGAATCTGCAGATTCAGCTACACAAGATCCCTGTGCTCATCCCTCAAGCAAGGATGTTGATAAATGAAAAAACCTAGCACATTTATCCTGGACTTTTCAGGTTGTGCTGCACAAACAGATGAAATGGAGCCCAGAACAAATGGACACATCCCAAACCCACCATCCCTTCCAGCTCAAAACCCACAACCTTTAAAAGCAGTGCATCTCTCAGCTGGTAACTGCATTTTTTTTTTTGCCATAACAAGACCACATGTTGTTCACAATGGCAGAGCCCAGAGTGATGCAGTGAATTATGCAGAGAAATGAGAAGCCTCCCTGTGCTGCTGCCGTTACGGGGTCATTTTTGTTCACTCACCTGGAGGAAGGGCTGCTTTTAACTCTTCCCTGCCCTGCCCTTTCCTGTGTTCTCTCTGCCTTGTCCATTAGCAAAGGGACCTTCCTGGTTGTGCCATTTTGGAACTGGCATTCTTGAAAATCCAGTTCAGAGATGAGAAATGTCAGGTACAACTTGGCAAATCCAGAGGACACTGGTGGAAGCTGGTGATACAATTCCCGTGTTCATCCATCTACTGCAGATGGAATGTAAGGAAGAGGACCCAACTCAAAGATTTCTGAAGTTAATTATGGTTTTTTCCAAGTAAACAAAAAAGATTTTTTTTTTCCCTGAAGGGTGAATTAACTACTTCATAGTCTACATTTTTCAGCAAGTGAATCTGATGGGTTTTTAATGTTCTTGTAAAGCCAGGAAAATGTATTAGAAATTGCTAACATTTATTATGTTCCTTGGCAGAATAGTTAGATACTTTGGTTAAAAAAAACCCCTACACTGATTGTCTCTCTTTAATAAATACTTTTAAGTAAATAAATGGAGCTTAATTGATTTACTTAATACTATTAAGTAAATAAATGTTGAACAAATTAAAAATAAACAAAAGATAAAGAAAATAATATTTCTGCAAGAAAATAGTGGCCAAATTTAGCCCATGCAATTTTTGTCAGAAAAGAGAGGCTAAAATTATCTCCAGCTAAACCAAGGCTCTCACATACTTGTCATTTAGGAAGTCTTTCAGTGACATGCGGGCCAAGACTAGAACTGACAATTATTTCAACAGAAAAAAAGAACAACAAAACGGAGGTTAGAGGACGCGTTATTTATGGTGCTCATCTGACAGCCCAAATGCAATGAGATGAGGCAGAAGTGCCCAGGCACTGTTTACAGGAAGAATCATCTCTTGAAATAGATTTTCATTTCCCTTTGCTCTGTCCTAATTAGAAATGTCAAATTTCTTTGCGGAGGGGAAAAAAAAAAGGCATAGGAAAAGTTTTTGCTTCCTCTTCTTCCTTAGAAAATGAAAATATGAGTAAGACTTGAAATACCTGTCTGCAATAAATGTTTGTTTGCTCAGCCTAAAATTTATTTACATTTTTGAAAGTGTGGAGTGCATTGTTCATAATGTAGTTAGTTCATCCAAAGTATGTTCAGATATGAATTCTTTACCTTGGAATGATGCTGAATCTGTTGTCCAATGAACTTGACCTGTGACACCAGCAACCCAGGTAGAATTTAAGCAATGCTGCATGTAGAAAGCAACAGGATAACTGAGCAGTGCAGGAAAAAGTGGCACACACAAGTTGTTCATGGATACCAAGGCATATCATGTTTCTGAAAACAATCTTAGAAAATTAATTTAATATAACAACACATTTATTATGGTGGACTTACCACTGCGCACGGTATAAAGGAGCCACAATAAATGTGGTTCACAAAACCCCCCAACCCACAGCAGTAATTGTTTAAAACCGAGTTGACTTCTGCTACACTTGTGGTGCTGGTTATTTTGGTTGGCTGGCTGGTTTGTTTGTTTTTCTCCTGATTTCTGCTCTTAGATCCAGGAGGTTCCCAGATCCTCAGGCCGTGTGCACTCCAGCTGGCTGAAAAACCCTTACAAGAAATGTTCTTGTTAAAACATGGTCCTGTGCCATGTTGGAACAGGATGTTTCTTCTCTCCTTTCTTCATTTCAAATTGTTTTGTGAACAGAAAATTCTAAGGACGTTTAGTTTTCAAAACATTTCTGTAAGGAAATACGCTGCCTGTGTTTTGAGAGGGGTGCAGTGACTGCAACAACATCAATTCCAGCTCACCAGCTGCGTTTGGATCCCGAGTCCTTGGCTCTGGGTGTGTGTCAGGCTGCCAGACAGCTTAACTTCCCAGCAGAATGGGAAGCCTTCCTTGGCTCTGCTGGCTGCTCATGAGAAAGGGCTGTGGCTTCATCGAGTCCCTTGCTCAGGGCAATCCACGAGGCTTTCAGGCAGGCTTGGATTACATGGGAATTCATCTAGCTCTGCATGTTTCACGGCTCAGTGAGCAAATCTGGGAACAAATTGATGGTTTAAAATAAATTTTGCTTCTGATGTGCCAAATGGACCACCTGGGTAGAATCCTAAATCTGAATGTCTGGCTGTGGAGTACCACCCTCTGAGGCAGCTGAATCCCATCCATCTGCCACCCTCCAGCCCACAGTTTAGCCCAGAAGTTGCGTTTTTCTGAAGTGTACCCCATCCTAGGGAGTTACCATGGCAACAGAGGGACCGACTGGCAGATGCCGATCCTGCTACAACTCCGCTTCTGTCAGGATACAGCTAAATCACTGAAGGTCTATTTCATGGTCTTTATTGTAAGACCTAAGGTGGTTAAAGAGCACAGGTCACACCTGCACAAACCCACCCCATTCAGAGCTGGTATTCCCGTATCAGTGACAAGTAATTCCATTTTTTGTACCAGCCCGTTTAGTATTTTGAGAAAACCCTTGAAGCACTCAGCTTTGCCATCACACCGCTCACCAAGCAGTGCAGCAGCAATGCCACTAATGGTTTACCAGGAAACACACGTGCTCCCTCCTCTCCTCAAGAGGTTCATGTGAAGCTGCCAGCGTGGAGGAACTTGTTACAGACTGAGTCACCTCCTATTTTTAAAAGACTGGTGGAAGGGGGCTCACGTCAGAAATGTTAAAGGCTCCAAACCCTGCTTTTATTATTAGGCTGATAAGGGATGATAGGCAAATTGTTTTCTCATTCATGCCCAATTTCTCCATCTTTTGAAGAGGAGTTTTGATGTTGGTGTCTCTCTCTGTAAACTGGCTCTAACACCATTTTAAAGCTAAATATGATCACTCCTTACATCATCACTAAGGCGATCACCGAGCACTGTCAGAGGAGCATGGCAGCCTTTGACTCAGAGCCTCATGTCTCGATGCTTGAGCATCCCGTTTGCTCTCTGGCTGCCAGAAAACTTGTTGATACGGCTCAAAACCCTGGTGGGCACAAATCTGGGGTCCTGTTGCTAGGCAGAAGAGATTCCCAGCCTCAACTTCCCATTTACTCTTTCTTCAGTAATATATCCTGGTGGATGTCCCACATTTTCCAACCTGCAGTTTCACTGAGACACCAGCTACCTTCTCATGGAAAGGAGAGCCCGTTTCTCTTCTAGATGTACAGCACAGCAGTTTGTTGTCCTGCCTAGCTCTGCAACTTGGAAATACTTGGCTATAGCCATGTCACGTGGCCATTACCCAGCAGCTCAGGAGGTCACATCACTCTGACAGCTTTTACTGCAGGATACCCCCTGCCATATTGCAGGCACCTGGCATTGGAGCATTTCCCTGCAGCCCAGCTGCACTTCAGTCTTCTCTGTAACATCCCTCTCCTTTTGGACTCTCTTTCAGTAAACCAAAATATCACTGCTGCATTGAAAATTTTCCCCTTCCCTGCGTTTGTCTTTTCATTTATCCTCACACTCTTTGCTTTCAGCTGCTTTCTGCTTCCCAGGGAATGAATACGCAGAGGGAAGTGGAGACCTTTCTCCTGCTCCTTGTGTCTGCTCTCTGTCTGTCCACTGACAGTCCAAAACTGCATCTTGGGTTCACTCTCTTACACCTTTGAGTCACTACTCCAAACTGCTTCATAAAATGCCAGCAAACAGAGGGGAAAGACAGCATGAGAAGCAGGGTGAGAGAAATTAAATGATGAAGCTCATTCAGTTTCTCATTTCTGTATCTCTTGCCCAGCTCTCCTCTATAGGAGTATGTAACAGTCCAAATTTAGAGCCTCCAGATTGCAATCAAATCCATTCAGCGCGGTGACGTGAAATTCAAGTGGCGTGAATGAAGCTGAGTTTCTGAGCCATCATATGGATTTTCAGCATGGTGGGGGAAGTGTGTGACTGTCACCCTTGGTGGCACCCATGGCCCCAGGGAGCTGCCAGAGCAGGCACATACAGCATGGTTAGGAGGGAGTGAGGGGCTGGGAATTGCTCCTGCCACGGGGAGGGGATGCTGATGGAGGTGCTGACTGTAACTCTGGGGGTGTGCCAGAGTCTCCCTGCACATGGGCTGAGCAAGAGCTCCTGCCACAGAGAGAATCCTCCTCTTCGATGTACCCATTGCACAGCCTTTACATGAAATGGTAGCAGGTGCCCAATATAATTATATTTTTAAAGGGAAAAAATTCACTTGAGGAAAAAATCAGAAAGAATTTTGAAGTGGGTCTTATTTGTTACATCCTTGTGCCTGGAAAGCTTCTGTAGTGCAACCGACATCCAAGCCAAATGGTTTTGTCCACAGTGCCTAACACTATTTTTAAAGCCATGTTCATTTAAAGACTTACAGAACCTTTCCTTGCTCTTTCTAATCCTGGGTAAGATAACCACAAATTATTTTAAAGCGCAGTATCTCCTCTTTGAATGCTCATGGAATTAGGTAACAGCCCCAAACACTTTCCCCCATGAACAAAGTGCTGAATGAGCACCCTCAGAGCTGTCTACTGGCAACTACAACAACATTAAATCAGCAAGAATTGAAGAGAGAGCCCCAATTCACCTTGCACATAATACTGAATGGTCATCACTCTCTGAGGAGTAACAATCACATTTTGCAACTTGGCAAGTGTCACATTCAACCCACCATTAAAAGTACCTTGTGTTAATTATTATTCCTTTAGATGACTTAAATATTACAGGTTTGTTTTAAAGGTATGTGGCTTTTAACCAAATTTCTTTAGAAGTGAGGTGAAGAAGGAGAAAATATTGGGAACAGGGTCTGAGCATGGAGTCATCCTGCAGAAGGGAGGGAGAAGAACTGCAGTGCTATTTGCAAACAGCTGCAGATCCCCTGGGATTTGTTTCCCAATTAGTTACAAAGCCCATTAACAAATTCTATTTAGAGAGTTTTTTCATTTAAGTGAGATTTTCCTAAATTAGTAGCCATCAGTTCTTATTTGGATAGTGAATCTCTGAAATTCCATGGATTATACCAGTGTACAGCCATCCTCCTGCAAAAAAAAAAGGGCAGCACGGTGATATGGTGGAGTCATAATCAGAAAGAAAGGAGCTTGCTTTAAAGAGTAGCATATCCCTATTTTTCCTATCAAAACACCTTGCTGTGTGTTTTAGTAGGAGTTGTTTTTTGAACTTCAGTTTGCTCTGCCAGTAAAGGGAAATTAATCCAGAGGGGAACATTGACAGAAAGTTCTTAAAAGGCACTGAGAAGGTGGATGGTGCCTTTTCATCAAAAGAACAAAGCAAATGCAAATAACAAAAGAAACATTTAAACCTAAGGAAAATAAATCTCTATTACCTTCTATAACTCAGGCTCAGCAGTAGAGAATGTCACTAAGACAAACTGGATGCTTACACATATAAGGCATTTGTGCATGTTATAATTCATGGAAATAGCTTAAAATTGATTTCACCCCACACTTCAAAGACTCGTTCAGTCTCTGTTTAGGCAGAGCAGTGACCTCACACATGCCTCTTGTGTCATTCCCTGCCCTTCAGCTGAGGTTTTTGGAAGTGGCCTCTTGTCCTGTGTGTGACTGGATCAGGAGGAATGTGAGCTGGGACCCAACTGCTGCTAACTGTACCTCATTTTTCAACAGTGCTGCCAGCTCTGCCCACAGAACAAGACTATTCCCAAGGATTCTTAGTGATGGCCTGAGCCTCAGAGACAGCCTGGCTCAGTGGGATCTTTCCATAAAGAAGTGGCTTTGTAGAATGAGCACTCAGCTCCCCCAGGCAGCCCCTCTGAGCATATCCATCCCTTGCACACAAGCACATACACTCAGTGGTTATTTTGCTGGTGCAAGGCCAGTGAAACCCCTATTGAACATTTACTTCTGGAATTCCTTCCTCAAAAACATCATCTGGGATATTCTCAAAGAGCTAAAGGTGTGCACAATAGTCTACTGTAACATTTATCTAGTGCTTAGGCAAGAAAAGTTCACAATCAAAGTGATGCAGGTTGCCATTAATGAACCTTGTCCTGCCTCCACGGGGGGAAGGCACGAAGAACCAGAACTCAGAGTGGTTTGAACAAGCTCAGCATCTTCCACATTTAAACAAGAGATTGTGTCCTACAGGGACCATCTGCCCAAGCTTCAAAGACACCAAATTATTTACCAGGAATTGTAGCAACACTTCAAAGAAGTTGGTTTTGATGTTTGCAGTGGTCTTAAGGAATATCCTCCTTCACAGAAGTGACACCAGAACCCTCGCTCTTCCCAGCACACAAGCACTGATAGTGCTGAAGTGCATGTGCAATCCTCAGTCCACACAGCAGGAGAAGGTGTTCCCTGTATCCTTATCACCATCCTGTCCATTAAATTGGACTGTTATTAGAAAGTAAACGTTTTGGATATCTCTTTAAACATCCAGCAAAATCATCTGGTCATTTGATGCTCAGCAGGAGTATTGAGGTCTGTAGCCTGTTGGTCTTTCCCTCCCACTGGCTCGCTGGGAAGGAAGGATGGTGGTCTCCAGTACGGTGTCACCACGGCAGGAATTGAGCCAGGGTGCCGTCCCCATCCCGGATTCTTGCATCCTGCGGGTGCACACGGGACATGCCGGTCCCAGTGCAGCAGGAACGGGGCACTAGAGGGAGCTCCGGCAGCACCGCCCACCTCCGAGCCCCAGCCTGGAACCAGAGCCCGAGCACAAGATTGGCTGCTGAACTTGTGAGGCTTTGGGGTGGCTCATTACTTCGATTAACTTCTGTGCACATTTGAATAACATTTTCAAATATTCTTTTGCTGCTACGAACTCTAGAATTACCAGCATCTCCCTTTCTGCCGACAGCTCCTATTAGTGTATATTAGTTCTAGGAACTGAGATTTAATCCATCACATAAATGTTAATTAAAAAAACCCAAGCCAAACACTATGGATTATCCTAGTTTAAGAAAAACTGCTCGAAAAGCTTCAGTGAAGTTTGAAAAATCTTCCAGGTATTAAACTTTATCTCTTAGTGAGATTCAGTCCTCCTCTTAATGAGTAAACCCACAGCTACGCATCAGGAATTAAAGCTAATATTTAGCCTTTGAATAAATAAGAGACATTTTGGGAATAACGTGCCTATTGGGGAACTCTGGAAAAAAAGGACAAGATTACTGCGTTTGGTATGATCTTTGCTGGCAATTGCTATAACTAAAGCAAAAGTGGCAGAAGCAGCTTTTTTATTTATAGAAAGACATCCACAGTGATTTAATAAACCTCTCTGGGGAAGACAAAAGCTATCCTCTCCATATATTTACTTGAGGAAGAGTTTATTTTCAAGGCAAAAAATTAATAATTTCTAAATAAGAAGAGTCAGGCTTCTGTAGAAACCCCAGGGCTATTTTTGGAAGAAAATACCTCAAATATCATCTACAGAGAACCCAACTGCATCAAACATGGTGTTGCTGTATTTCATTCACAAAACTGCTCAGGAGTCCCAGCAGTAGAGCAGACAACCCTACTTTATCTATACACTAAATAACTTATTTTTCTTTCCTGTACAGTTCTTGTAAATCTAATGAGAGGAGAACCCCTGTTATAAAAATTCAAGGTTAATTTGCACGTGATAGAAAAACATTGCTCAGTGCAGCGCTACGAACAGCAAGGTTTGAATAGTGCTAAACCCCTGTGTTCCTCCCTTCCCAAACAGATCCACCACAAAGTCATAAAATATTCTTTCATTTCTTGCTGATCTAAACAGGCTTGACCAAAAGGTTATCTCATGAGAAAAAACTAGTTATGCTCCCTTCTCCCACAGAAGGGCCACTTACTCCACCAGAAAAGACAGATATCCATGTTATCTGTCACTTTCACTCCATTTCCTTAACAAACAAGCATCTTACCTTGACATTTTCTACTCTCCCTTGTTGATGTTAGATACCTTCTCAAACACTTAGCAGATCTCCATCCTCTGTTGCACCGACCTGCTCAGGATGTGAAGTTTCTTGGGTTTCACAGCACTCCAGTGTTTGAGGTGTCTATTCTTCTCAGCACCCTCTGCCTCCAAAAACTTCTTTCCCCAACAGTTATTTTCTCCTTTGCCAAATTCTCTTCACTGGATCACTTTGAAAGCTTCTAGTAATTTGCTCTTCCTCAGTGATTTCTTAACTTCTCCTTTAAAACAAACAAGGAAACCACCCAGCCACCCTTATCCTTCTCCTCACACTTTTCCTCTCCCCTCATGTTTTTCTCCCCTTGCCCAAGTCTCTTCACTATTACTGCCAGCTGAATTCCATATAATTCCCACTTCTCCTCCCTCACAAATTTCTCTTTATCTCTTTCAGTTGTTTTATTTTCCCTTCTCCCTCTGTTTCTGTGCTTTATATCCCTCCCCCGTGTCCCTTCAGCCTGCCTGCACTGTGAACCAGGACATCAGAATGTTGTGCTAATGTTCTCTTTTATTTGGTGTGGGGAATTCCTTTTGTTGATGTAAGCAAAGTTTGTGAAGCTTGTGTGATGAATGTGTATTTTAATGTCAACAGGGTAATGAAGCCTTCAGTACCCTCATCCCCCAATTTAGAATTCTTCCCAGCATTCTGTATTCCCAGTGGAGCCTCTCAGCATCTGCCATGCTTGGCAAGAACTGCCACTGAGCAAACAGCTCTTTCCACTGCTCCACCTTCCTTCCTTTACTTTCTCTTCCCCATTGCCATCCAAAATTTTATGAGGGAAGGGTAAAGCCCATAAAACAGACTGAACAGCCTTCCCAAATAATTACTGCTAGGAAACAATGCACAGGAATTTTCAAATTCATGTTCCCTAAATCCAGTGGAAATTAAGATGTATCTGCTGCTGTTGCAAAGAAGGCAAACTCACAGATCTATCTGTGAAAGATAACTATTTCACCAGCATTACAGACCCAAGCACAGTGATGCCTTAGGTTTTAACTTTCATATTTTTCAAATCCTGTACTGCCCAGTGTGTAACTGAAGTTTCTTGTAGCCTGTTCACTTCTGCTCTCTCATGCTGGGTAGACATAACAAATCCTCTCCAGGCCTGCTCTCCAAGGACACTCAGACCGTCCTAGGCCCAAAAGTATAAACCAAAAGCCTTTGAGACAGGGGTAGCTGAGGGGAATTACATCATTAAACTGAAGCTTTAATTGGAGAATTAACCCTGATATGCAAATGAAGCAAACTTATAAAAGTGTGAAGAACTCGTGACCTGGGGTCCATCTTGGGGTCCATCCTGGCAGCAGCCTCTGGCTCCCCAGGGTGCACCTTTGAAGGCCCTTCAAATAAATACCTACCTTTATTCCCTTATTCTGTCTAGTCTCTGTTTTTAGGTGGCCTCTTCAAGCATTAACAGAGAATGGGAAGTGGCACCATGCAGCTGAGGGAGAGAGAATTGTTGCCTACATTTGTGTTTCCTATGGAAATGCAAGAACTAAGAGATGTAGGGTCTCAAAATCCCCAGTGCTCACTGCAAGAAATAGTTGTATTTGTCACTTCACAAACATTGTAAGAAAGAATGCAAATACTGCAAAGGCAGCAATGGGGTTGTAGTTACAAGGTGATAATGGCTGCACAAGGAAAAACCACAAAACTACTTAAAACAACCAAATCTTTTAATTAGAAAGCAACAAACATGCAAACAGCAGGTATAGAAATTTATTTGAACCAACGTTTTTACTATAATGAAAGTTACTTTAAAACATTGATCCAAGCTCCCACATTTGCTCTTTAGGGAAAATATTGCACTTGGCATCTTCTAGCACCCCTCATACATGGCAAAACATTTTAAAAACATTTTTGCTTATTTTAACTTGCACACTCTCCCCAAGTCATGCACACAGTCATTCAAAAAAACAAAAGGTTAGGTTATCCAAAAGCAATACCTCAGAATTGCACTAAAGCTCTGTAAGGAAAAATATAATTAATGTCTTATACAAATTTCATTGACCTCCAGGTGCTCATACACAACTGTTGGTTACTCTTCATCTTCGTTTTCGTTCTCCTGGCCAGATCCTTCTGATCTGTCACCTTCCAATCGGTCTGCAAAACACAGATTTAGTAAAGAGAACTTGCAAAGTTTTCTTTTTCTGGTAAATATTTATAACATGCTGTCTCCCTGGGCTATTACACAATGGGAAATGGCTGTGGGTTTTATGGTAGAAGAAAGCCTGTGTGGACTGACAGCAGAGAGGGGGTAGAAATGTTACCACAAGAAAGGAGAAAAGGAGAAATGCCCTAAAGGATTTCCAGGCATGAAAGCAAAATCTGTGTACAAAAGGAAAAACCTTGTAGCTGCTGACTGGCTGTCAGCACAGAAAAGATGAATGCACGCATAACATTAAAATGAGATGGTGAATAGAAGGGACAGAAGTGCTGTGCTGGGGAGCTGAAATTACAATAGCTACAGTTAGAAATTTAAATAGTTCAGAAGTTGAGGGATCACTGCCTGTCACTTCAATACATCAAGAAAAGTGCCTTTTGATGTAAATATTTAGAGAAAGGCAAATACAGAAATGTGTGAGGCAACATGACTGGCTCAAGATCAATCACTCAAGCAACATGCAGTCAGATTAAGAAACACTCCACCCAGCCATAACAGATTTTTGCTGAAATTGTTGTTAACTCAAATGTTGGGCAGTTCTTCTAGTATTTCACTCAACAGAGATAATGACAACTGAAGGAAACATATGGAGGTGTAGCACTGAGCTGGACACACGGCACCCTCCGGGCTCCCAGCACTCACAGAGCAGCCAGAGGTGAGAGAGGAGCAGCAGCTGCCACCAGGCACAGCTTCCTTCCCCACCCCACCACTGCAAGCCACTGCTCTGCTCAGTCAGAGTCCCCATATTCAGCATCTCCAGTCACTTTCACCTTCATCTACAGGTCTGTTAGGTTTTTGCCCCATGTGCCACGCCTGCCTCCCAAAACTCCATCTCCTTGCTTCCTACACAGTGTGTGATGTCTCTCCACTGTCCTCCATCTTCAGGGTCAATGCACTGCACTCAACCTCTCCAGCACCAACATCCAGTTCCCTGTGATGATTCCTCCATGCAACCCTCTTATCACCAGTGCCAGCCCCATGGCAAGTGGAGGGACATCCTGCTGCCCTAGGAACAGCTGCCAGCAGCCTCAGCAATACCTCCCACAGCCCTGTACCTTCATACCCTCCTTCACCCCTCGACAACTCCAAGCCCACAATCGCAGTCAGTTTATCTTACAACTCATTCCAGTCCTCCCCAATAGTTTTCCCATCACACAGCACTCACTTAAAAGATCACTCCTGAAGAGAGTATTTTTCAACATCTAAAAATATGTTTTGCTCTTTGTTTTGAGATATAAAGTAACAGCTGCAAAGATGTTGCAAGTCTCACACCAAAGAAGCAATTCCTAAGTACTTCTATTAAGAGAACCTTGAACAACCCTTGAATCTTCTCACCAACCCCAAGTACAGCCACAGACACCTGAAGGTCTTGATGATTTCCCAATCCACCTGCTATTTCACAGACCAGTGTTGTGGACAAGCTCTTCAGAAGTCTCTCACCTGCTCTTATATGATTCAGTGAAGCCAACATTCGGAGCATGAAGGAAGCTGGAACAGTGATGGTGTTTCTGGTCTCTTCCAGCATTAATTCATTACGAGTTATAACCTGGAGGCAGGGAAGGGAAAAAACCAGCATCAGAAATAAGCATCAAATTATACTGCATCGATATGGGCTTGTAGATACAAAGTTTCTATGCAAAAGCCATTTTACAGAGTCCAAATTTACCATAAGGGAGCAATATTTTAATAATTGGTATTGAATACTGTTGTCTGTGGTAAGAAGTCAGACAGTGGACTCTGCCTGCAGGTTGTCTGTCTAAAGAATATTCTAGTAAGATCATGGTTCCATTGTCCACATGCATGGGAGATATTAAGATGAATGACTAAGAAAAACTTTGGAAATCTTGCATGAAGTAAAGCAGATTGATGAGAGAAAGTGCTGTTTCCAGATGGCAACTGTTGTAGAGAACAAAGTTCTAGCACCAGTGCTGGCCAAGAATGTGGGAAGGAAAAGAGATGAGGTTACCCTCAACTCCTACCTTCATGCTGCTTGAAACTTTTGGAGAAAATCCAAGGAACACAAGCCATTTTCTATTCCACTTCAGGAACACTCTTTAGCTCCATAATTCTTTGTAAACAGATCTACAGCTTGCCTCTAAATGACTTGAAAGAGCCAGCTCCCACTGTCTCAGTTTCAAGGAAAAAAAAACCTGCTAATGAATACTTTTAGCTCTCTTCCCTCATTCCTTCCTCATGGTACTTCCTTGCCATCCTTCTTTCTTCCTCCATAAATTCTAATCCCACACTGCAGCTTGTCTCAGCTTTTAGCCTGTATTCTTTTGTTACCGTTAAGCACAAAAATTTCTTTAGGTGGAGACAAGTTCAGACCATTTTTCAATCTTTTCAATCCCAGATCAGCTGCTGGAAGACAGGAAAATAATGTAATTCTTGTTCTCCCTGAGACTCTTCAAGCCTGTTCCTCTTGTGAGGGACACGTTCTTGCAAATGTTTGCAGTGCCCTTCTCCCTTCCCAATCAAAGCACCTCTTTTCTGTCATTCTCATCTGTTTGCCAGGCACTTGGCACAGCTGATCACTCCCTAAGAGAAGCAAACTGAGAAGACAGCAGGCTGCTCTTTATTCCTCTTTCACCCCCTATTTCTCCAGTGCATCATCAGTAACATCCCCTGACAACCTGCTGCTGAGGCTTTTTCTCTATTCGGAGGTTTGTTCTCATCCCCACTGTCTCTTCCTATTCACTAAGGTCACGGCCTCTCTCAATTTTAAAGGCAGTTCTATATCTATATGGAACTTTCCTCAAACACTCTTTTCTCCCCAGACCTTCCCCCTTCTATGGAAAATTCAGTTCAGGTATGTTGGACGCTTACTCCAGCCAAACTTAACATGGTGAAAACTATTTTATTGCCATGAACATCTCCTGTCCCCTACACAGGTATTCCAATAAAGGGATTAAATTTAAAAAGAAAAAACATGTAAAATTACAAACCGCACTGCAGTCAATTCTTCTGAAAGTTCTACATTTTTTATTAAAGAAAACATAACAAAATATCTAAATATTTTCTAATTATTAGAAATAAAGTGAGAGAACTGAAGTACAATAATTACTTTTAGCACACATTTATGGTTAGCAATACTTCTAAACCCCAAAGGCTCCAAAACATGTCATGACTAAGGCCGTCACACAATATGCAAAGAAGTGTCACTTCACTCACTGCTAAAAAAATGGGAAAGGTTCAAAACTCAAAAGTGCATGGTTTGGGGTTTTTTCAAGGGATGTGGAGTGGTGGCTAAGGGTTGTGGTTTCTGTTTGTTTAAAATATATCTAGCACTACTAAAGAGAAAGAATGATTAAAAAAACTCCCAGTCTACTATATCCGTGCTGCCCAAGAGATTTCACCAAAAAAAATCCCCCAAACTGATCACCCCACAACCAAATCTGTCCTGTAACACTTCTTACAGAACACCACATAACATGTTGATACATTATGTTATGTGAATCACTCAAAGATGAATATTCAGCAGTCAGCTATATGGTCACCCCAGGCCAGGTGCTATATCCAGTTATTGCTCTGAGGGCAACATAGAAATAATGAGTTACGTAACTTTACACCGGACTTTTATAACTGGTTAGGCTTCCATGAAGTTCCCATTTGCAATCTTAACCTTAACTCCCTTTTATGCCACTGAATATTTAATAGGATTGATTTTTGCACTCCCTGTTGTTCTGTATTATTTCCTTCAGTTTATTTCCTTCAGTCTTCCTGTCATTTATTTGTTTAGAGACAAGCACTACATTCATTTATTAATTCCTGCCAGTTTTCCTTCTATATCTGAGTGTTCACACTTCTTCCAACTCCTTTCATGTACATAATACCAGATCATGTTATATAATTTCTAGGAGAGCTGATGAAATGCACAGTGCCAAGGATATGAAAGTCAGCTGTTGTGAAGGGCAGCTTGTTATTTGTAGCTCACTTGTCGAACATTAAATAACTCTGCTAATTCAATATCAGTAATTTGTACCAAAGGCTTTCATAGAATTAAAGATACAACATTACCATTAAAAAGGAGGAAAGGTTCTTACCTCATCTGCAAGTTTTCTGTTAAAAATCTTGGATTCTTCCAATGGCGACCAAATTTTTATATCATAATCAATACCCGAAGATGCCAGAACTAGAAGTAAGTAACAGTAATTCTAAATTAAATGTGTTATGTGTTTATTGGTATTTTCTGCCCTTGAGTGGAAGAAAAATACTTCACTTGAAGCATTTATTTGCAAATGTCAGATCTCATGTTGAACAGAGCTTGTAATTGCCAAGTCTCCACATGAGATCTGCACTACAGATTATATGGTTTTGAATCTATCTATCTATATATGAAGAAAACAAATGCAAGCATCAACAGCCCCCTGTTTTAAATATGAAAAAATCACCAGAATATACAAAAGATAGAAGCAGAAAGTAAGAGCAAACCCAGCCACTACTAATACATTTCTGCTGATAAGTATATGCATTAATAACAAAGCTTTAGGATTTGTAGACCCACGTAAGAAGGCACAACCAAGATAATTTCAAATGTACATTTGATAATTTCAGTGAGTTTCATGTAAATTTATTTGATATTTAAGTAGAAAGATGCAATGGATGCTGTTGTAAGTAAGGTATGAAAAATGTGAAAAGTTGCAGAACATTCTCTAGATCATTGCACAAAAACCACTGCAGGAATTAAAATTCCATGGAAAGGTCTCAGTAACTGGGAAACTGAACAACATTAACTGTCCTACAAGGAGGATGAGCTCTCTTAATGACACCTTCGGAGTGTGACAGGGAGACAGTCACACTCCAACAAGAAACCAGCAAAGCTACAGGGCACTTTGAAATGTGCTTCCAAAGGGAGTATATAACTCAGGACATTTACAAAAACTAAATTTCAGTAAAAAATTTAAAAGTTCAAGGCTTACCCTACGTAGGACAGTATTCCATGTTTCCCCAAACTGTTAGAAAAACCCTCAGCCTCTTCTGATATGTTATAACAACTTTACTTGCTAATTTACCAATAGCTGACTCTTACTATACAGCCATGTAAGCTGAGAAAAAAGAAATAACATAAATACTTTCTCTGACTGTGTCAGAAGCTGCACGATGGTCCAGATTTTCCAGCTACAAGTGATTCCTTCTATTACTTTGGTCCATCTTTCCTCTGAAGGTTTTCCTCTAAATACAAATAGAATTTCTATGAATTTCATTAATTCTTCTAATCTCACAATGCCAGTGAGAGGGAGACATCCATTTCACTCCATTTTTCTGAACAGAGCCAAGTAGAGACCAGATTCCAATATCATCTCCTAAGTATTGCTGGCATTTCAGCAACCCCCTATGTCCCTCATTAGTGTCATGGAAAACATTTTATGTGTTGAGGGCAGCAAAAAATTGGGATTCTTCTTATTACATCTGACAATATTTCTATAAATTCTATGTCAGGAGTAGTTTGATTTCAACAAATTTTTGAGTAAGGGGGGTCATTAGTAAGAGGCAAAATTAAAAGCAGTATTATCTGAGTTACATGAGGAAACACGAACAGTAGTTCATTAATCACTGCAATGCTCTGTTGAGACAGAGTTTAAGACTGAGCTTTGAAATGCTCTAGTGCAGCTAAGCTAGACATGCAGAGTGTGAGAATGCTGCTCTTACTGGGGTCAAAGGGGTGAGGCTGCAGACAGTTCACCACGTGGTTGTCAGCCTCCAGCAGCATGAGGTGCTCGGCAGTGTGGCGGTCCCAGATGAAAATGTGGCCGCAGTCTGAACCACTCATGACGAAGTTGGATCCCCAAAAGTTGGCTTCCTTTATCTGCAAGAAAACCAAAACTTTGTAAGACCCAGCCAGTGAAAAGCCCATCAAAGATTACACTCCTGTGTCTGCAATAACACTGCTGCTGAAGGAAGAGCTCTGCCCATGCAGAAACAACATCTAAGACATTTTAAAGGAAACATTTAAAGAAAAATGATACAAAAAAAGAAAGTTCAGAAAGTTTTAGATTTCAGAGCAAAGTAGTTGCTAACAGGTAAAAAATAAAAAAGAGAAAAAAGAGAGAGAGGAGTTGGGGCAGACGGAGCAGTTTGAAAACAAGTGTCAGCAGACCTGTCACTTTCTAAAGTGACAGGCATGATACTGCAGACAGCAGTATGCAAAGGAGTTTCTAGGAAGAGTTTGGCTAAATTAGAGCGTGTGACAGACTAATCCCTGGGGGGGGATTTTCCATTTACAGAGAAAGAGGAGACAAGACAGAAGCTTGTGAAAACTTGGGGGTGGGAATTAACTGGGTCTGACAGATAAAAATGGTCATGAAATCAAAAACTTAGGAATTTTTTTCTCCCCCCTCGCTGTAATAAATAATAAATAAGATAAAAACTAAGACCTCTTAGCCCAATGCCAAAATTAAAGTTATAAATCACTGAACAAACGCAGGCATCCAGGTAGAAACGACCCTTCAGCTTCACCTATTACAGCAAGAGTAGATGAAAGTGCCTCCCAGTCACAAAATGTGGTAACTGTATTATAAGAACAGTAAGTATTATAAGTATTATCAGAACTACGTTATTATCTGATAATAATTTATGCATATTAGCTATATTTTGGTATGGATTCATAATTTATTATTTACATTAAGTATACTATTAGTATTTCTTATATATTATTTATAAACCATTCTATGTGTGGTGAATGTATTATCTGTTCATTGTGAATTTAGTAATTCAGTGGGAAAACAGAAGCAGTTTTGGAACTGACTGCAGCTGAAGCAGTCTGTCCTACGAAACAGAGCAGCAGAGAAATGATCAATACTGCAGGCCAGGAGAAATGGTAGTAGGATCAGATATCCATTTCCTTGAAATATAATGTTGGTACTATGCTACACCTGCTACTTTCAAGATACCCTAATGATTACAGCCTGAAAGAATGTGCCTTACTCAATTTCTGAGCCAAAAAAAGCCATCCTAAAATATTTTTTTTCCAAGAAGCAACTACTAGGTTTCCTAAATGTAGAATATTCTTCCCATGCCAAGGCCCCCCTTGCCCTCCCTTCCTGTGAAGTTGTAACCCAAATGATGTCAAACAATTAGTCTGAACAAACAAGAGCAGGTCACTTCCTTCACTGAAGGTAAGAACCTTCTTCAGAAATCACTTCTGATTTTACTCAGAGTAGGATCTCAAAATAACCATTGTTAAATGACATAAATCTGCTGTCCTGTGTCCTCTACAGGTGAGAGGCCTGATGGGGTGGCAGAGGGAGAAGGGACACCGCTTCAACAACAGTCAGAAAACTCAGTCACGAGATGTGAGCTGAGAGCTCCACAACAGTCTGGTGTTTGTGCTGCAGGAAAAAGCCTGAAAGGTTAAAGTGCAGATGTAGAATTATTTTTTTGAGAGCTAGCAGTACCTCTTACCAACTCTCTTAATTGACAAACACTGGGCAAGAGAGGTACCTGTTCAAGCAGGAGTTTCCTGTGCAGCAGCTTGCAGAGTTCACTCAGAGCATTTCCACTGTCGTTCAGTTTGGCATTTAAGAGGAACTCCAGCATAAGGGACAGAATTTTGAGACTATTTACACAGAAACCTGCTGTGAATTATTTTCCAAGTAAGGCTCTAAAGAGGGCCATGCCTGTATCCTTCTCTTTTTTTCTGCACAGTTCCCTCAGAAAATGCCTGAAGAGAAGGGCAGAGATGCTTGCCTTGCTCTGTGCTTTGCCTCAGCTACCTTGACACAGACTCCTATTGGTAAGTCAAACCCTTAGTGCTGTTAGAAATATCTGCCTTATTTCCAGCATAAGTATGCCCAGTTTTAAATTTCAGGCTTGGTAGATCTTTGTCTATAGAATATGTTCCAATGACTGCAGGCAATGCAATAAAATCATCCTGATGTATCTAAAAATAAGCCAGAGAAGCTGCATTCCTGAGTTCTGTAATGAATTCCAATATATTAATCTTTCAGCAGCTTTTGTCTTATAGCTCCTCTTAATATATATTTTCATTATCCTGGTACATCTAGATTATCACCAATAATAAAAAACTTTTAATTTTATATCTTAATTTTCAATGATGACCTCTTCCTGTTTCCTTTGTATTCTCTTACTCATACTTCTCAATACTCATAAAATCTAATTTTAGCACCACAGAAATGAACAGAACTGAAATTCACATTTAAAAATTTCAGCTTTCAAACTCATATACACACTCACTTCTGTATGTAAACACAACTTGTGCCATTTATCATTTACACTTAGACACTCTATTGAAGAAAAGTTTCTATAAGTCATTGTTTTAAAAGCAGAACTATGAAAAATATAAGATTGCCTAATTAAGTCCTCAAAAGTAAGGAAGAATCAGAATTATACCATTTGTCTGCATAATCTTAATTTATATATATTTTTTTATATATATATATACTTAAAAATTATATTTATACATACATAAAAATGGTTCATGTAATTGCCAACACAACTTCATCCCTGGGCTGCTCAGGTGTGTAGGAAACAAAGCTTTTTTCAGCTGTCTCCTTCACAAATTTGAAAGGGAAATATTATCAGCCCTTGCTTTCCAGGAATGGGGGTAGCACTCAGGTTAAAATGACGTTTACAACCACAGAGACTAGCAGGAAAAATAAAATTATATTTTCTTTCATTCTGTGCAATCCTTGCCATAGGTGCTTGTGTGAAACAAGAGCAAAGAGACCAACCCACATCCCAAAGAAACCAAACAACAAAATCTGTTAAATAATCTATGTAATAACAGATACGCAGACAGAGACTGAATTAGGACTTAGATGAGCTCACTTTTAGTATCTCTTAACCACAAAGTGCTTGATGCCAGGCCTTTTAAACTAATGGGGGTTTGAGCAATTAAAATTGATTTCTGAAATACAGTGCAGAACTCCTTGTCATTAATCAAGGTTTATTCTGAGCCCTGTTGTTTATGTAGACTGAAATATGTATTTACTGAAGCATTTTTCCCAGTGCAATCAAAGCCATTCACACAAACCCTAGGAAATGGCTTTGGGGGTAAAGGGACTATTCCTCACATCAGCTGCACAATAACACACCAGCAGCTACTTCTGCAAAATACCACCTAGAACTCAGAACTTCACATCTTCAAAATATTGCAAAAAAGCAAAAGAAGAAATAGCAAGGAAAGCAACCTCTGTTTTTCATGCACCATTGCTTTACACACACAGTGACTGCATTCTTCTTGAAATACAGCATTTTGTGTGAAAAGGACACGACATCTAGTAGCTAAATTATAATTTAGTAACTAGCACTAGTTCCTTTTTTTAATTCAGAGATTTCAAAGATCTTCAAAACTATGATTTAAACCTCACTTTCCCTTCCGAGCTCTTCAAAGTTAAAGATTAAATAATAATTTTAAACAGCTTGGAAGGGAAAGTGAGGATTATATCCTAATTTGGAAGGTAGGCACATTTTATACCACTTAAGCTGAGAGAGAAAATGAAAAAGAAGAAGACTACCCCAAATTTTAAAGGATGTTAAGGGGAGAGAGCCTTAAACCCAGGAGTACTTAAATGCCTTTCACAGTGACATGAGCCACACTAACTTTAGTTTTCATTTAGAGCAAATTCTGTGCCTTCCCAGTGAACACAGAAGCCAAAGAGCTTGCAGTGCACCCCAGTAACCTTTTTGGCAAGCACAGCAAGGGGCAGCTCCGCTGAGTGAGCCCATAAAGCCCCCCAGCCCCCAAAGCCCACAGAGGTTGTACCATGGTCCGGGAGTTGCGGTGACCTTTATAAACCATCTTTATCAGCGGGCGCCTGATATTCAGCGTTTCCAGCTCCTCCATCTCCTTCCTCTCCTTCCTCCTCCTGAAGAGCTCCTGGATGCGGGCGACAGCGGATCGTCTGTGAATGCCAGAGAGAACAGCACTGAGAGCCCCTCCCCAAACACTGCGAGGGGCTCTCCACAATCATCATTAGGCACTCCAACACATTCTCCACGAGTTTGAAACAGACATCAGCATAATCCCAACTGTAAAATTACAGACTTGGGTTTTTTCCATCCTGGCTTACAACAAGAATAGCATGCAAGACAGTGGAATGTCAAGTGATGCCAGGTTTCATTCCCCCTCTGTAGAACCAACTTCAGCTGTTGGCAAAATTCACATGCTATTTTATTTTCATCCTCCACCCATATTGAGGTAGCAAAATTCTGAAGTGAAAAAAAAAAAAATTTATGCCAGAACAGAAGTTTTTAAATTTTAAAAAGCCATTAAGGATCTAACGTGTCTCTCAGTGTGATTTGGTTTTTCGTAAGATTTTGTCCAATTTATTTCTCTTCATTATTTCTCTATGACAAGACTCAAGACTTAGACAGCTTTTAAAAAGTTCCTACTAAGGCAAAAGATGATTTGAGATCAATTATTGGAGCAGCTATCCCATATGGTAGCAATAAGGTTTACAGCTGGAGATTTCCTAAATAACAGAGGAAGAAAGCGCTACATTATGTAATCTGTTTTGTGAATGTTTAATCCCAGGAACTTATTTTTTTATTAATCTGTGACAAGACCTTGGTGTCAAATTTTTCCTGTTTAGCTCTTCAGTTTGCAGACCCCCATAATTCCAGCTATAACCAGACAGTCACATCCCAGTTCTTTTTCTTCTGTTATTCCTTGTCATCATTAGCTTTGTGTTCCCCTGAACACAGTCCAAGGGGAACATCACTCTCAAGAAGAGGCAGGTAGAAATTTTAGCAGAATGCAAGGAGTGAAACTATTATGGCAATTTACATGATCCTAAAAAGTAAACTGATCCAGAACCTCACTACACTGCTGCCAAAAACTAACCTGAATTTGTTTTTAAGTAATGTTGTCCAGTGTTTTAGTCACTGATCCTGGAGACTCCAGCAACAAGTCCTCTACTCCAGAAAAAACCCCACCAGGTCTATCTCATAACTAATTCTCTCAGCCAGTGATCTGCTTAGATTTTTGTCTAATTTTTGCCATAGGAGAAAGTTGCACCAAAAAGTTAAGGTGAAATAAATGGTATGCTACAGCTAGGCAAAGAAGGAAAAGGAATGTAAAGTCATTAATACAAATTTATTTACTATAAAAACAAATAAACCAACAAACCACACACTGTTTTACTAAGACAGATCACCTAATACAGCTAAACTTTTAAAATAATTTTTTTAATAGAAACCAGAAGAGATTTAAAAGCACCAGCCAATAGATCCACTAAACAGTGTCCTATTTATTATAATACATTTCTTACATGTTTGCCTAGCAAACAGCACCAGAAAAAGTAGACTACTACTACTTCCTTGGTGAGAGTTTTCTATGCTTTCAATTCCTAGGCAATTTCCTGGTTCATCCTTTTTATACTACAGTAAATAAATACACTGTATTTTTTAGTTAGTCCTTACAATATGCTGAGTTTCAACTTTTATCTTCAACAGATTTAAGAGGGTTCTTCACAACTTCTTCAAACAACAGAGGGGAGAAAAAAGAAGCCCACGTTCTTCAGCTACTGTGCTTTAAAGATCACTGAATTATGCTCCTCACCACTTTGCTTCTGCATAAAGGAAAAAGGGTGGCATGCACATGATAGGCTGCATCAAAACACTTACAGAAACTTTAAACCATCATTTGTGCATATTGGGGTTTTCCTTGCTTTTAAAAAAGAAGTGGGGTTTGTGTGAGAAAGTAAAACCACCTGTCATTTACTGTGATTGCTATTTGTAATTTTGGTGTGTTTCTCCACATTCATTAATCAAAGATGTGCAGTTGAGGCTGAGAAGTTAAACATCATTAGGACTGACAGGGCAGTAGACTTCTCCAGCTGTTTCAGAAGGATTACTTGCTGGATAGCAGTAACAAGTCTTGGGATTAGAAGATGGTATTAAAGTAGCTAATTGGTAAAGCAAAGTAGTTTCTTGCATAATTTTCCATCCAAACATCTCTAGAAAAATTAATCTCCTCTCCATTCCCCTAGGCTGAAATATGTAGACATTATAAAAAAACCTCAACACTACTCAGCAGTCAGATCATGCGTTCTAAGATAAAAGCAGAAGCACAGAAGCAACTTTTTGGGTAAAACTGTCTTTCAACTAAATGGAGCTCTGAATCTAACCTCCTGATTTTGGGCCTCAGTTTAAAAGGAAAATGGATTTCTATTTAGTTATCTTGTGAAGTCGATGATTACCTTCACCAGGGAGAAGGCAGCCAAGCACACACAGCTCTAACTGTGATACTGTGATCGAGCCCTTAGCAACACCCTGCAGAAAGCAGGAACGTGCCAGAGGCAAGCCTGCTCCAAAAAACGTAAATATGAACCCAATTTAATGACATTTCAGAACAAAGAATATTACAGGGAAAAGGCTTCTCTCTGTGAGGTATTACTTATTGATAACTACAAGTTTTCTATACATTTTCTTAAGTCGCACACACACAAGAATTTTAAAATCTGACATAGCTGTTTTCATTTGTATTTGTGATGAGCAAATCCTGTCTTTGCCAACACAAACACAGATAGCAGCCTCATCACTTGAAGCATCAGTGGGTACAGAAGTGTGCTGTGCAACTTGAACTGCTCTGAGGTTCGGCTTGAGCTGAGCCTGGCTGAGAGCACAAAATGTCAGACAATGGAATTAATGCATGTTGTGTCAGCACTCCTCAGGCAGCCCCATCAATGGTACAGTCCTAGGAAGGATTCACAGAGCACTGCTTTTCCCCTTATGATCAGCCAGGTTTGAAGTTTTCCAAGTCAGTTGTTGCAATTAATTCTCAAAAGTCCATTTAAATTAAGCCCGAAATGAATGGAATAGGGATTCAGAAGTGAAGCCGTATTTTTTTAGTTAAACATGGTTTCAAACCAAGCAAACAAAAAAACCAAACCCACAAAAATCCCATGATGCAAACTGATCCACAGCTATATATTATAAATGGAGAGAAATGGAAAATATGTATACACGTAAGTCTTAAAATACCTAAGTTGTCACACAGGGCATTGTCTGTATATTTAGAAGTTCTGAAGCGTAATGAGGATTTTTTAAAAAACAAAACTCTGTACAATTTGCACAACTGAATAACTGGTTTGATTGTTAAAGGATAATAATGTAGTGGCTGCCATAAAACTCATCTGGTACCTGAGATAACCCTGCTTCTTCCAACCACCATTATCCCAGGCTGATAATGGTCAGTCTCCTGAGCTCAGCTGCAGCAGCTGGATGCAGAGCTCACGTCTCCCTGCTTCCTTGCTCCATCCCTCTTGTCTCAGCTCTGCACTCAGTATTGAGCTCAGTATTGATTCCTTCACTACTAAGGACTTTTGTCACTTCTTAAGTTTCCAAATGTACTCACACACAGACAAACAGGGTCTCTTTTTCATAGCAGACAGCTTTGGGCTGGAAGGGACCTTAAAGGTCATCTCATTCCAAACCCCTGCCAGGGGCAGAGATATCTTCAACTGGACCAGTGCTGAGGACCACAAACCCTGATTCCTTCTCTTGAGCTCTTTCAAGTTAAGATCTTATTTTTTAACCCCTCTTGTTGCCATCTTCTCCTTTGAATTATTTTCCCTATCCAAAACAATTGCAGAGAACCTAAGGCTTATAACCATTAACTTAGATCTTATTTCTCCAGCGCCTTATGGTCATTTGGACAATGCTGTCAGGCACATGGAGTGATTCCTGGGGGGGTCCAGTGGAGCTGGACTCAGTTGTGGGTCCCTTCCAACTCAGGGCATTCCATGATTCTGGTATTATTTGTCTGTGTATCTAAACCACTGCAGCAAACCCTTGATCCAGGTCTGTCATTTCTTCATTGATCTGGTAAAGGAATCCACCTGCCAGCTACAACTGTCCTGCCCAAGAATTCCAAAGGCTTGTCTTAACCAGCATATTAAAATAGATTCCTTGTGTAAATACCAACATTTGATTATATTTCTGATATTAATTACTCCTTTAGAAGCCTCTGAAGCTATGGAGGAGATTTACTGCTGCTGTCAAATTTCAGACATTAAGATAGCTCCACACCAAAGGCAAAACCATCCTGTTAACAGCGCACTGACACTACCCTAAAGCCCAAGTTATTTCACTGCTGATCATACAAAAAGAAATGTTTACTGTAATGCACTCCTAGGTCATTTCCCAGCTTTCAAACACAATCAACGTTTCAACTATTCTCAGCTACTAAACATTTTTAAATTTTCACCTGATGTGCTGCTGAATTATGATGAAAAGCAGAGAAAAAGAGACTTATAAAAAATTCTATGCTGAATGCATCATTTATTTTATATTACATTTATAGCAACATGAAACTAATATTCCCCTGGGCTGTGCTGAAGAGCTAAAGAACTCCTTGGTAAGCATGCTGAATATAGAAAGAATGCCTATTGTAAAATTTGAAGTACAAAAGGCACACAGATTCCTGAACCTTTAAGAAAGCAGACAATTTAAATCCAGGTATTTCAATTGCAGCTAAGATGAAAACACAAGACAAAGAAATACAGATCTGCACTTTTTTCCTGGAGGCATTTAAAATATAGGACTTAGGTTTTTTATGGAACATCATCCTGCACCTTTGCCTTTCCAGCCACACGAAGCCAAGATGTTCATTTTCATCAATTAGAATGACTTTGGGCCATTTCCCCTCTAGATGGTCTTTGGCTGAAACCACAGCAGAGTTTCTCTCTCTTAGGGCGTGTGGCCAAACACAATTACCCAAATTGCCTTATGTGTTCCTACAACTGCTTCCCTCAAGTATTTCAATGAAGAATGTAAGATCAAGGGACTTTTTCATTTAACTTCATTAAAAGCAATATTGTCTAACATTTAGCATCTATCTTGCTAAATGTGTATTACCCAATATAGCTCTAATAATTATGCTCAGTTCCATAACCTTGTTCAGGCAAAAAATATAAATGGTCTTTGATCCATGTAGTCTTATATTTTTGTCCAGAACTGGATGTTCTCTACTACCAGACAAAGCAAGTCAGCAGTAGCCCATGCAAATGTAACTCGTTCCTCAGCAGCTCAATTATTAAAAAGAAAAGGTATTTCTTTTCACAAACTACACGCTTTTCAAATTCCATTAATTTCTATGGCACACAATAAAAATGTTAATAGGCTGTAAAATGTATACACTGCCATTTCTTTTCAATTTCCATGCAACGCATGCAGCTAAATATAACTCAAGCAATATGCTCTGTAACTCATAGCATTTGAAGTACAGCAATTCTTAAAATGCCAGTTAGATGTGAAAAACAAGAACCTGATAAATCCAATATACGGCAATAAAAAGGAGGAGGGGAGGAATAAAATAATTAATTACCTCATTATTCTATCACCTATCGCTGTTCCTCTGATATTATATCTAGTAAAGGGAATAACAACTGAAGTCATTCACAAATGCTGGGTACCATGTTTTTCAAAGGTTAGCATCTCTTACAAAATGTGCTCTATGAATTCCAACTGAGAAGGCTCCTTCCCAGTGTATGAGTCAGTACATGAGACTACTTGGATTTCAGCAAAAATAGTATTCAGATTATATAACAGAACACAAAGTTAAGTTATAAAATGCAGTAATTCTTCATAGATCACAGCAGCTGTATCATCATTTCCATTTTACATTCATATTTCTTTAGATTGTAACCTACTAGTTGTAGCTTTTTCCAGGCTTAGCCTCCACCCCCAGATCAACTTCAAAGTCCAAACAAAATTAATTCAGTCATTTAAGTAGGAAATCAGCCCTCAGAGAGCTGTCTTGACTAATTTGTGAAAATTAAGATCAATCCATTAAAAACTGCACTCTGTGTATGAAGAACATTTTGCACAGATTTTTTTCTTCCCCTCCCACACATTACAATGTACAACCCTCTGTTTCAACTAAACTTGCTGGACCCAGAAAGCTTTAAAGAAGAAATGCCCTTGCATATGTCCAGACTGAAAGACCTCCACATCTCATCTTATTTGTCAGAGAAGGCACCTTTTTCCTGGGGATTCCCTAAAATGCACAGGAGGTTATTTTCTCTGGTGAGTATCTAGCTAAACTGCTCTGCTGTACAAAAGAGGTTTCATTTTTTTTTCATTTTGAAATATTCTGTGTGCTTCCTTATCCATTTTGTTAAACAGAACATGCATTGACTGACCCGGCAACATGAAAAAATGAAATAACGGCTTAGCTTCTTTCAGTCACTTGTGAAGACCATTCCTTATAGTGATGCTCAGTGGCTACAGAAATGCTGCTGAAAAAAGTCAGATATACCATTCTCAATTATTTCTTTTAAAGAAATGTCCTTCTGTGTCAAAACTACTCCTAGCTGACTCCTAGTCAACATGCAGCTGACTCAGCCAATCAACCAAAGGATCATGGTATTTCTTCTCCACATTTTACTGCTACTATTTAAAGTCCTTTTCAAAATACTAAAGTGGGTGCAGACTTTGCCCAGTCTTTCCTGATGGCTCAGCTTCAGGTTAGTTGGTGAGAAACCACCTGACCTCATTATGTTTTGAGATTTATAACATCCACAATATGAATTTATGTCCCTTGTATCTATTCCTAGATTATTTGAGAAAAAGATCAAACCCTCAGCTTGAAAACATTACAACTTGGATTTGTACCTAAATAACATCCAAATAATAGAAGCTCTGTAAAATTAGATTTGCAAAATGAGCAATATTTATTAATAAATCTGAAATATAGATCCACCTTACTAAAAATAAGGTGAGATGCACCAGGAACCTCTCAATTTATTTAGCTGTTTAACAGACCTATCAAAAGGGTATTTCTGCCACTTCTTTTCCTTAAGAGGAAGCTAAAGATCATGATTTCAGAGTACAGAATCAGAAATCTACCCTTCTTTTTCAGTGGAGAAAGTTGTACTTCACTGTGGGAAAAAGACTCTGAGACAGCTTCCTTGATCTTAATTTCTCCACCTGTAGAGTTTCTGCTCAGTGTAAACAAGAGCTATTTGGTTTGTAAGAAAACACAGCCAAAAGAAAAAGAAATTAATTGTAGACAAAGCTGGTAATGCTACATATTGGAAAAGGCTTATTAGTCAAGTAGGTTTTAGCATTCTGTTTCAGAAGGCTACAACAGCCTTTTTTTAATATTTTGTCCTACAGAAAAAGGAAACTTCTTTTCTTCATTACATAAAATATGATCATAAAAGATAGGTTACTGCAGGCTAGTCTTTCTTCCTCAGCAAGAAAAAGAACAACCAAACCAAACCCACGAAAGAAAGACCAAAGCAGCTCCCCCTAAGTTTTCTAGAGAGAAAAAAACCCCTACATTATTACTCAGATATTAATGTCATTAATTATAAGACGATACATTGAAAAGTAAAGTATTAGATAAACTTCTAAAAATGAGATTTAGTAAAGGAACTGTTAGGTAACACAATTTACTGAGTGAGGAAAGAGAAAAGAAGCCTACAGGAAGCATCCTGGTGGAGTGAAGCCCCAGACTTGCAGGCAATTTTGTGCCATGTACTGCTAATGGTCCTTGAGCAGGGTGTAGGAATGGAATCATGCAGCACATTGAGGGTGGGGAATTTATTAATAGAGAGGGGACTGCAGGGCCTTGCGAAGGAGAGGTGGGTAGAAAATCAGCAGGATAAAATTGAGTTACACACCTCGGAGCTTCCTTCTGGTGAAGGGGAACACTCATTCATTAGGAATGACAAAGGAGGAAAGAGTGGAGGGTGCTGGGCTTGTGTCTGACCACGAGGCCCCACGGGAACAGCCACAAGCAAGAGAGGAGGAGGACACAGCTCCAGCTCACTGTGCTCAGAGAATCCTCTCTAGACCAAGAGTAACAACCACAGAACTACTCCAGCAAAACCCAAACAGCGCAGGGGGCTGGGCTACCACATTCAGGCAAGAAGTAAAACATGAAGAGCAGACAGAAACCAGCAGGATGGCAGGAAACCCACAAAATTTTACTGCTAAGAATGAGAAAAACTTGGCACTCAGTCTAACAAGACAAAACCTGAAAACAGACAGGATGAACATCATTCAGTGATGAGCACTGAGTGTGAAAAATTATTTCAATCAAAACAGAATGTTAGCACAGAACAAAATGACCGAGTTTAGTTCATGTACACCCATGGTAGCAGCAATGCTTTGAGTTAGCTTCCTACTCGTTAAGGGACATGGGGGATTTTGTAGAAATTGTTTGTGAAAGGGATTTTAGGCTTAACTGCCATAGTAGTAGTACAGAGGACTTCCAGTTCCTTTCACTTTCATATGAGCTATAAATACCACAAGAGCTTATAGCTATAGCCTTTAAGACCATCAGTGTCTGCTTCCTTTCTGGAAATCCAAATTCCTTTGAGCACACACTTTGTGCTCTTACTTTTCCTTAGTATCTCAGAGTGCATTTACAAACTCCTGAAACCTGAAGAATAGGAGGGAATGTAATGCTCAGAAGTTAAACTAGAAAACTTCACTGCTTGCACACACACAAAAGCAGAACAAAATGATCTGGTCAGGCATTAAACCTGAGCAATGAAAGCCTGCAGGCAATCCTAAACCAACACTGACTACAAAGCAACTTTCTTTCAGATTTTATTTGGGGGAAGAATAAGGGAGCAGGGGACTACATAAAGGATTTTAATTATATCATTCATTTAGTTGAATGATCTTTCCTAGGTGGTAAATTTAAACTGTTACAGGAAGAAATCTCACTGCACACAGAGGAAAGAAAGCGTGTCAGATGAATTGTAACTTCATCTAGGATGTCCCCACTAGTGGGAAATGGTAACAGCTGTGTGATACCTGCAAGTGTCATTCTTATCACATTACTACAGGAACTATTACATCGTAGAGACAACATGGTGCATGAAGAGAAGCTATGAATCCTGCTTGAAAATGAAGATGGGATTAAAATTGCAGGGCTTTTCACAGCTTGCTCTTCAATCACTGGATCCTAATGAACATTGGCTCTGCAGGGGAAAATATTTCTGCCATTTCATATATGCCTACAAATACTTAGTACTGCATGGAAAGTTAATGGATTAAGACAGAATCTGTGTATATTGGCTTCTTCATAAAAGCTGTCATTTAGTGAGCAGAATTACTTGTGCTTTGTAATAAACAACCACTGACTGTTCTTTCTGTCACTACTGACAGTGTGGTGGCTTATGACTTCTATTTTAACTGCAAATTATTCAAAGCCTTCTCTAGAAACAACTGTTAAATTCTTCCTGATTTCCTAATGAATACATATTGTAAAATCCTGTAAAGAATTTGCATTGCTAGCATAAGGAATTAATAGCACTGCCTTTGAACAGGAGTAAAGCAAAGGCATCTGACACGAGGTTAAATTACATCTAAAACTATTAAAAAAGGTATTGTCTGAAGTCTAACAACAGAAACGTTGCTTGAATAATTTTACAGTTTTGAAATTAGTGATCAAAGGTATTAAACCAACAACAGCAAACTGAGGGCTCAGTTTACTGAATGCTCAAACAATGATGTACAGATGTTTATATTTTAAAAAGCACAAAGCTTACTAAATGCATCTTTTATTAATGGTAACTGCTAGCCATCTACCTTTTCTTTTTACTGACATACATACTGATACTCAATAACCAACAAAAGGAAAAGGATTACAGTTTCTCTTTCAGAGAAAAACAAGAATGAAAAATTAAACACATCAGTCTTAATGTTTGTACTACAAACACACCATTGCTGCACAACAGCAGTTAAAAGCTCTTGCTTTGCCCAAATAAGAACACCTAAAGTACAGCTGAAAGAAAATGTAGGTCCCTGTACCCAAATGTATGAACTTTCTATACTCATGACTAGAGGGAGAATAATACAAAATAAACTGCAAATATTTAGCACCGAGGTATTCAGCAGGCAAGAAATCAGCATAAACTGGTATTAGACCTGTAAGAGCCTTCCTGGCTGGCAGGGAAAATGCAGCTGTACATATCTTACATATAGGCAAATTAGACTCAGCCATCAAGCTCTTGGCCAGTAAAAGAACAACATATTTTAATTAAGGATATGAGGCATGAGTTTCTAGATCTTTCATTCAAACAAATGAAACAAGAAAGAAAAAAAAGCCAGAAGCATTTTGCCAAGCAGAGACAAGTCTCCCCCTCACCTGTGGCCGGGGCCTCCTCGGTACCTGGCCCCCGGGATCAGGACGGGGTCGTCATCGCTGTCATCGGTTTCCTGCAGAGCCGAGGTCCTGGTGGAGGCCTCGTCGGGAGCCGCGAGCCCTGAGGATTCCGCCTGGGCCTGAGGGTCCTCGCTCGCCGCCGGCGGGCTGGCACTGGGGTCACTGCTCTGACTGCAAAGGGCTTGCTCTGCACCCTTTTCACAGGAGGCTTCTTCCTCTGCATCCCCACAGACAGCATCAGCACTGGGGCCGTTTTGTTCTGGTAGAATTCCAGAGTGCTCGGGACCTGGTTTATCTGATACTGCTGAAAAGAAAATATTGGGGAAAATAAGTCACACCATTAATGCTTATAGTCTTATTTTACAAATGGTCACAAAAGTGAAATTATGAAAACTGAGTTCATATTTCATTCTCTACTTCTTCCTATAGCTCTCTGAAAGAGTACAGATACATACTTGCTTCTGTTGTCTCTACAGCTTCATCTGTATTTTTCAGCTCTTCAGCACTTGCATCTTCCTTGTGAGATTCATCAGGAACCCCTAAATTAAGCAATTTAATAGTAAGCCACATGATTTCATTTAGATGCACATCTGTAATGTAAGCAAGTCTAAATGACACTAGCACTCCTAGAAGAAACCAATCCAAGCATCCACTCCAAAGTCAACGTCTCTCTACTGAAATCTCAGCTATCAGTCACATAAAAATCAGATAGATTTATATATAAACCTATCAAGTTGACCAGGTCAACACACTAACAAAGAAAAACGGAGTCATTTCTTGTTTCTTAATGTATTTAAGATCCTAGGCTATGAGAACTTTAGCAGCAAAAATAGCATTTGTACTCTTAATACAGACACTTACTATTATTTCTGAAGACAAATGAAGTTATCAGTCTATTAAAAGGGATTTTTTTTTTTTTTTTTTTTTTTGGTATTTCTCTGGAACCAGTCATTTGACTTGACTGCCCTTTTGGCAATGAACTGAGCAAGACAAACACATTTAATGAAACACAGTGAAAGCTTGAAAGAAATCTAACAAAATTCCAAGCACTCATTTATGACTGCAAAGTGCAGTTGTTCTATTTTTCTATACAAATTGAGGCACAATATGTCCCTAAGAAGAATAATGGTTTTAGAACTAAAGACAAGATAAGTTAATGTTGTTTACATTTACTTGCAGCTATCTCAGGTTGGTGTCTTCTTTCCTAAAAAAATTCATGCTTTATTATGGCTGTGTTCTGCCTTCATGTGCATGTATGATACTCCCAGAGTGTGCAATGGCAGTCAGGGACATAGGAGGGCACAATTTTTGCCTTAGCATTAGAAATTCCACTGTATCTTACTTGTTTCTTCCCCTTCAGGCCCTGACTCGTCTGAAGCTTTTATTTTTACAGAGTCTTCCTGGCCTTCAGTTTTGCAATGACTTCCACTCCCTCTAGAGCTTGAATTTGTGCTGCTCCTGGCAACGTAACATGGAAAAAGAAAATCATTTAGGATCATGTAAATACATCACATCATTGCAATAGCACAGCCTGACCAACATCATCTTTCTCACTGCAGTCTCACTATTCAAGAGCTCCTGGCAGCAGCTACAACTAATTCACAGCAATTTCAAAATTCTCTTTTATTGTGTCCGTTGCCACTCATCCCACACAATTCCTCTGCATCACAGAACCCAGTTCTCTTTCTTACCTTGTTTTTTTTAACCTTTAAAGAATGTCTTCATTGCTTTTCCAAATATTGTAAGAACTCCAAAGGATTTGCTTTATTTCACTATCTGCACACTTTTAGATGTATAAACAATCAGAGATCTTACTAGATGTATGATAAGCTATCAGCTGAGCACTAATAAATAACGTTATCCCATTCAATTAAACATTTTGATTCAGACGAAATTCTCCAGGTCCTTCACCATTAATTATCATTCCTGTACCTTTTGAGGCATGGACTTTCAGTTCTCAGTTTTGTTATTTCTCAAGATTTACGATAAGCTGGCATTTGACATTTACTCCCCATTCATGTTTAGATAATTATTGTGGGACACCAATTCCTGTTTACAAAATGCAAAATGAATCCTCAGGAAATATGTAAAATGCTGTCCTGAATGCCATTGAAATTCATGTTTTTAGACTCTGGCAAAGACTTTCAGGAAATGCAAAGTCTTGTTCTGAGCTGTCTTATGTGATGTGGCCTCTAACTCAGGCAAATCATTGGACAAAAGCAGAAAAAAGGCAATTATAAGCACGATTCTCAAAAATTTAGACCATCTCTTTACAAATACCTTCTGACCTGACTATGTTTTATATGCTACATTGCTAGAAGCAGAAATGCTTCTAGCAAATCATGCTTAGTTAATATTCTTGAGAATCCAGTCTAAACTTCAGGAATTTTATGTCTTATGTTAAATCAGAGCTTTTACTCATCTTGATGAGCAATATTCTGTGTATTCACTGCTGTACTGGATTTGGAGGCTTTAGGGAAATTTTTGTTAGTCCTTTCAGTATTTCTTCTAAATCCAGAATTTTCAGCGTTGTTTCTGAATGGCCAGACAAGAAGGGTACTGCTAGACACCAGGCGGAGGATTTTTTGCTATTTCATGTCTCATTTCATCAACTTAACACAGACCAAACACTAAGATTTTTTTTTTGACTCTTAGGAATCTACTTTGTAGCTCAATGCTCAATTTACTTGTTTTCCTCCATTTCATTTGCACAACTTCCAATTCTCAGAGTAAGGGGTTGTTATTTGTTCTCAGCTGCATCATTTTGTTAGATGGAATTGCATCCTGCTCCTATTGCTCCATTCTTCAGCACAATGTTTTTAGCCAGCCTCTGAACTGACAGTGACTTGCACCTTTGTCCTACCAGAAAATGCTTCTTCCTCTCACTGCCCACACCACACTACCCACCACCAAACTCCACAGAGTTTGCTGACTAACTGCAGAATTAGGTAAAAGAATCATAGCAAAACTAATGTTTTTCAAAGTTTGCTGGATCTTGGAGGCAAATTCAGTGTTTTAAGTTTCCAAACTGTGAGCAAGGTTTATGTTTTATGTTTAAAGCCACAGCATTTAAGAGGAGCTAAATGTGGTTGGGTTTGGTGGGTTTTTCCCCTCAGTAACAATGAGCAAACATTTCTACGTACAGTCTTCTACAATAATTTTGAAAACATAAGCAGAGGAATAGAAATAAGATGAGATAAAGTAAGGATGATGGTTGTTTTGGGAGATCCCAAGGTGCTCTACTGATAGGTTTGGACGCAAAGCCAAGCACATGAGGCCATTAGGCGGTGTGTATTCATTTTTGAAAAGGATGTCAGCACTGTAACACCCAAGCAGTCCACAAAGTTGCTGTCTCAGCCTTGTGCATTCATCAACACTCCTCAGCCACAGAAATACTCATTTCAGTGTTTACAACTCAGGAACTGAGTCTCAGAAAGACCATATGAGAAGTTTGGTAACCCCTGGACTACCATTCCATCACTGTACTACCCTGCTTTCTAACATCCTGATATTATATCAGGGTTTGATGAAAATAGCATGGTTTTAATTATGTTTGCATTATAGAGATTCCCAGTAAATACACAAAAAGAAGCCTCTTGTATAAATTTCACATTTAAGTATGGCTGTCTTATGTTCTGAATGCATTAAGAACTACAGCCATTTCAAATCCTCTACATACATCTAAAAATAGACATAAACCATAGGGAAAATAATTTATAGCTATGCTAGACAAGTGTTATTGATACCTGCTGATCATGAACTAGTCAAAACCAAAATTAACTTGTTCTTACCACTCATCAGTGAAGTCCAGTTTTATTGTGCTTGTAGTCGTTCCTTCTGTACTGTAGTGCAAACTTAAAACCGGTTCACCTGTTCCTGTTCGTGGCTTATCACTCTCTGTAAATATGGGGTTGATAAAGTTGGAACAGGCATTAGTAATATACATAAAGTTGCTATAATTTTGAAGATTAATTTAATTATCAAATGTGGTAGTAACATATATAATGTCAGTTTAAAATCTCTTACAGCCCAAGCAAAAAGTTAAAAAGTTCCAGAGTAAACACACCAAATTTGCAATGCTTGAAAAATGGTCTAAAATTATTTCTAATTATAAGAGCAAACAAAGGAGATGCTGTCCTTCAACATGCAAGTAAATAAAACTGCAGATAGATATGTGTACACACAATATAATCATTAATAAGCAGATCCATTTTAAATCAAATATATTAATAGGATTATAATTTTTTTGGAAGCAGTACTCAGTCTTTTTGCCTCAGTAAATACACATGGAAAAAAGATTATGAGATCCAGACATAACCAGCCTAGAAAAATCACCATCCTCTACTTTGTTGCCTACTTAGAACCCAGACAACTACCAGTACCCTTAGGCCTGCTGTAATTTGCCAGTCAGCTGTCGTAAAAATACTGTAAATTCATGTTTCAAGAGTTTTATGCTTGAAACCTTGTTTTATATTATAATAACTGCAAGCAGAAGGGGAGCACTTGCAAAACGAGCTCATTCACGATGATCCAAAGCAGCAGAAGTGAATGGAACTGAAAACCACAGCACAATGGTCACTCATCTGCTGCAGAGATGGTTCTAAGGATGTTACTGGGCTCCTTCAGAACAGAACTGCTCAATGACATCCATCCATCCATCCATCCATCCATCCATCCCCTCTGAGTAAAGTTTATGGTCACCATCTATCCACAAGTGGCAAATTTGCCATCAACCCTGAAGTTGGGCAATACAAAAAAGTTCATGGAAAGCACCATCAGATTGAGCCTCGCTGCAGAGGTGCCATTCTCTGAGAACTCAGAAGGAAGGCTTATTTAGTATTAGGAACATTCAAATGGCCACTAAAAGCCTCTGCAGTCTTGCTTTTCATGCATACTGAGGCTTTTATCTCAGGATTATTTGGACAAAACCTTCTGTCCTTTCTTTAGTTAATAGAATACAGAAATTGGACTATAAATATCCTTGCAGTATTGGCAGCACACTGACAAGTGTAATAAAGGAAAAGCTCCAGATCATCTTTGTGGGAGTCAGTTAAAACCTAATGTTCCATTCAAACACAAACCTACAAATTTCCCCACTAAAAAGGCTGTTATCACAACAGTAATGGCTACAATACTGACACAGGATACTTAATTTTAAAGATACAATTAAATTATAGTAATTATGAGATAGCACATAAGAATTTAACCTAACAATCAATGCTCATATCTTTAAACTGCTGACAGGCAGAAGCCCACACAGGATCAGAGCAGTGATCAGCTGTGCCAAAGAACTTTAAATATGCACTTCTACATGTTCTGAAGAGAAATTTAAAACCCCAAAACATACCACAAAAGCCCTGGAAGAACAAATTAGAATATTTTTATGTGAAAGAGAATTAAGCAATTACAACCGTGATCCTAATAATGCACAAGGTATGGGCCTCATTCTATGCAAAGAAAAGCTTATAGCCCCTTTAAAATAAAAGTTCCACCTACACCCTTGTTAGAGTGGAGTAAAGATAAAACTGAATAAAGAAAGTTTATTTAAGGAACTGGAAACCTAAGAAAGAAATGTAAGGAAATATTTTATAGTGCTATATAGACAGTTTGAACAAAAGTAGCATTCTTTCTTAACTGAACAGGTGCTTTCTCTATTTTTTGACAATCTATGATTTATAAAATCTCTTTTTGTAAGAGTCTGTTCAAACTTTAAGCATCCCTTCCTCAGCAAGTAGAAATACTGATCAATCCCACATACTGCACAAGTCACCGGGAACTGACACTGAAAGTCAAAAGTGACAGATTGGAGAATTCTTCAGCTTCCTTGTAACAGCTACAGACAAGACAGATCTTTGAGCTGGGAACCCACCTAAAGACAATTTCCTGCTGTGAATAATCCAAGACAACCCCCAAACAATGACCGTACTCATGGACTTCCTACTGCTGTGCAAGGTTGGCTTCAGCACAAAACCACTTAAAGCTGCCAATCAAAGTAACCAAACATTGCTATCTACAATGAACCTAATTGAATACCAGGCTTGTATTTCTTGTCTCAAAATTTCAGTATCTGAAAATCTAACCAAGATGCATGAGGACTGGCTACAATTGCTCTGGAAGCAATTGTATTTGTTCACACCCAAAAACTTGCAAGAATTGCTGTGGACTTAACTAAAGAGGACACTGGCTGAGAAGTTATTTTTACAAGTTTCTGGAAACAGCTGTTAAACCATACTGGATAATAGCATTTTCTTAAATCTACAATAACATGAACTACCATTTGGATGGGGTCAGTTTCTTCTTTGAAGAAGTTTTAGGGCATAACATAGACACTAAGAAGAACAGGAAACTTTTTAAAAGACAGAGGAGAAAAGAATCTGATAATAAACTGCAGAGAATTAGTTGTGTAGTTCAATATTTGATATTGAGTTTACACTGCTAATGAAAGCTGAATGGGAGCCTCTGTGAAGAAAATGAATAAGCTTTGCCTCCTACATAACTGAACATTCTTTCAGAGAAGCCACATAAACCCCACAAATCTTGAACTCTGTTTTCAGGGAGAAATGTGATTGCCAAAGACTGCCCAGACCAGAATGAAGCTCAGTTCTCTTCCACTACTAAGTTCATCCCATCAGGGCAGATCTACTTCTGATAATGAAGGGAAGGAGAGGAAAATGGTCCCAGTCCTGTGATTTAGGCAATTCAGTTTATTAATCTGGTTGCCAACTATAGCAGGGTAATCACTGCTACAAGAGACAGCTGTAGCTTGTCAACACCTTACTAAACTCTATTCCAAATTCCTCAAAAATACCTTGAAATTTAACTTAATTTTACAGCCGAACACAAGATATTTTGAAGATACTATCAACAACTTACAGTTATTTCATAAACAACCCGGTCCTAAAGCACACTCCCATGAACATTCTCCAGGTGCCTACAGGAAGAAGGCACTTTTAAACTACCACTCTTAAAACTGAAGACAAAATGTCATTCATAACCTTACATGAAAAATGAATCCACAAACCCAAACTGCCCAACTGACACCTCAGACCCACTTTCTACCTCAGAAAATGAACCTCTGCAAGTGTAACTTCACAAAGACTGAGGCTCTCAACTGTAAAGGGGTAAGTGCCTAAGGACAAGTTTACAGATTGCATTTTCTAGTTCAATTAACACTGTAAGGAACTTGAAGCCAGTTTTCCACATCTCAAATGCTGCCCTGTTCACTCATCTCTTGGCAACCTCATGAGAAGAGGATAGATGACTTCTCATGAATAAAACTCAAAATAATTCCTATCCAGCACTATATTCTGTGTGAAGACCTAAGAGAGATACTTCTGGAAGGGGGAAAACTTGATCCAAAGAGGAGAAAGTAAGTGGTGTATTTCAGAAAACCAGGAATTCTGTGAGAAGGCTTAACACGTGAAATTTAATCAGGCCTCGGGTTCCCTCTTTATTCATTCCAACTCAGGCAGTACCTTAAAGTACTAACACTGCAACAGATCTAAAGGCCAGCCCTCCACTATTACAGTCACAGTCCAAAATGTTTTTTAAAAGTGTAGATAACTGTGATCCATTTGAAACCATTTTGTACACACAGGAATGACTTGTGGGTTCTGCTGGATTGTCAGAATGATGGCATTATAAATGTGTAGGATTGCAATAGGAATCAAAAAATCTTTAAACCCAAAACCAGTCTTAAAACATAAATGCCAACAACAGAGACTGGTCCAGCAGAAGACAGCAGATTCAGTACTAAATTAAGAGAAGGCAGGAATAAGAAAGGAAAGGTAATTCTGTTAAGAACTGTTAGGATTTCCTTCACTAACTATTTCCACTATTTTGAGACTTCGAATAGAAGTGAAACTAATGCAGTCTAACTTCAGAAATCCAACTGGATCTCAGCAAATTATTCTTTCTGGTTATCATTTGAACAAAAGATTTCCTAATAAATTCGCTCTTTTTACAAATTCCTAGTTTTCCAAGTTAGAAGTAATACTGTCTGCCCACAAAGCAGAAAAACATTGCCTTAAAACAACTGGAAAACTGGTGTACCAAAAAACATTTTGGGGTTTTATTTTTGCATATTAAAACACCTGAAGTGCTTCTAAGCACTTACAAGAGGGAGTTAAGTTACTTAGTTCAAGTAACTTCTTAAAACAGAAAAAAAACCAGTTTTCCCAAATTTTTACAGTTATAAGAATCTCAGTAAACTTACAGACTTTCTATGTTAGCTCTAGGTTATTCTACTCTGATCAAATAATGTTTTACTCTGAGTTCAGAACAGAGAACATACGTTGGCCACTTGTTATAAGCAAGTTTTCCAGCTAAACCTGATTGAAACGACACAGACTACTAAACCATGAATAATTAGCAAATTTACACATTGAGGTTTAAGGCTATTTCATCACAAAATGTATTTCCACAAAAAGAATTTATTTAGTTAAGGTGCAGCTTGATTTTTTTCCCAGCATTCTGGTATCCTAAAATAAACCATAATCTCAACAGTTGCCAAACAGACTATTTTTCAGAAGTGGGATTTCAAAATGGCTTTCTAATTTAGAATTCTAATTTAGAATGTGAAAGAAGACAAAGCTCTTTTGTGGGATTTAAGCTATTAAATCTCCACAGAGGCTTTGATATGGAAGCATAATGCAGAGTGTATGGCAATCTATTTTTAGATTAGCATCTATCACTCCTTAATTATTCAGCCACAAATATTCCCTACAGATGACATTGATGCAGCTGGAATAGGGTCACCTATGGCCTACTTCAGTGCTCACAGTCTGGAGACTGATGCATAACGGGCACAGAGAAAGCTCACAAGCATTCTGTCCACCCCCAGCCCATAGGGATCCTACAAGAAACACCAGCACCTGCTCAGCAGGAAGAGTGAAGGACAAGGGGATGCAGAGGGAATGTGCACCTCAATGCAAGAGGTGCTCTGGAGTTACTCAAACTGTGCAGGAATAACAAAGCTGCACATCACTAGTGCATAAGAGAAATTAATGCAGCATTATGAGATCAAAGGTTATTTCAATCTTGATGTTTGCCCTTTGATCCAAGAAGAACCATTCAGAAAAAAACCCCAACCTGTTTAAATAATTAATTTTACCTTGCATTTTACAAAAATGTTCAAACTGTCTGTAGAATACATGAGACATTTATGGTACCTACACTGAACTGTAGTAATTGGATGAAGAATTGAGCTTAGGATGGCTTTTGAAAACAACAATTAACCTCACTCTCTTTATCATATTGATCATTAAATAATGAGTTTCCAGCAGATCTGCTTACAGAATTCTACTTTATGTGGATGAACAGCATTTTTAGACTGTTTCTCATCATGAAAAGCAACTTTAAAAGGAAGCATTGCAATCAGCTATGGCTGGGTATAGCGCATTTCCTGTCACACGCACCCTGTGGCTCATCAAGTGACATGGATCCAAGCTGTTTGTTAACCACTGAAGAAGGAGAATCTGAAACAAAAACGAGATTTCAACTTAAAACATAAGCAGCAGAGAACTGCACAGCAATGTCACGATCATATGTTAGTTTAAAATAAAAAAAGCAGCAACATAAGGAAGCTTTGGGCTTGTTTAATGAGCAGCCAGCCATATTGCATTTTCTAGGCATGACAGAAGCAAAGCCACTTGTTTCAAACCATTATTTATCCACTGAACAGCCTGAAGCTTGCTGACATGTTGATAATAAAAATGCCTGTCCATTTCCAAATATTTTACTGTGTTCTTCACACTTCTGACATGTCAGGAAAAACACTGACGAGTCATGACTCCTAAAGCCTTTGCTCCAGCTACCAAATGACACCAGTATTTCACACCATGTGCTAAACGTAAATTTCAGAATATTTATACCTCAGCATAAAATACTCCATGGCGTACCAGTACCCCCAGTATTTAAACACTGTTTCAATAATGATGTTTTAAATCATCAAAGCACCAAAATACATCTCACTTATATGACAGTTTGGTAGTTCTGCATTCTCAGATATTGCCCCTCTGATGACTGAGAACAAGTCTTGATGAGTTTATCACAATACCACACCCCGTCAGTCTTAAAAGAATCCCCATCAATCACATAAACAAACAAACAAACAGAATAATCAATCCCCCCAGCAGATAAGTGCCTTTTTTCCCCCTGGACACTAGCAGTTAATAACTATCACCAGCACTCATTCATTGCACAGACAAAACAGATGCAATATTCACTATTTTCTGTGAGTCTATTCCCCCTGTCACCTCTGAAGACCAGATCTTACTTCTGTACTATCTGAAGATGAGCTGATGTACATAAATCGATGCAGTATTTCAAAGATATTGGCTAGAGTACCGTATCTTGGTTCCACTTGTTAATCTTCTGTTATAAACAAATTCATCCTAAACTAAAAGGATTTAATATCCTGTACTACAAACTGAGTCACAGTCTGCCAACATCACAGCACGCTAAATGAATTTTAACATAAATTTAGATCCTATACAAGGAAAGCAATGAAATAATACTCTCTCCTACAGGAAGCTCCCTTCCAGCTTTGGGCTAGAATCACCAGCATGAATTATTTTGTAGTACAGCCATAAAACCTGCTAAATAGACCAAGCTGCTTTAAATATATATATTCTCAAGCAGTACTTCACTCCTGCATTCTTGCAAGTGCAAGAATGGCAGTGTGTTCCTTTGCTACACTGATATCCAGTGTAGGAGCAAAGGAGAGACACCAGGGAAGCCTGAGGCAGTGTGTTCTGGAGGCTGCCTTGTTTTGGGAACTGGGCTTACACAGCTTGTTTCTGTAACTGAGGAACATTAAATTGGTCCTGGTTTGTCTTCCTGGTTCAATCATGCCTATGCCTTGCACTAAGCACATCTAAGCCAGACCACAGAATTTATCATCTAGATTTATGGTATGTAGCTATGAAGTAGAAGATTTGTAGCATTAATATATTTCACTTTCCAAAAGTGAAGTGTGTTTTATACATAATGTCCAAGTTAGAACAGAAGTATTTACAGTGCTGTTTTTCCAACAGAGTGAAATGGAGCTTTTATCAAAGCCACTTTTTAGAAGGTAAATCAGAGCAAAAAGGTGCTGTACAGATACTCCTCATCATGAGATGATCTCCTCGTGTTCCAGCTGACTCAGCACAGGAATCTGTGCCTCTTTCAAGGGCTGGCTTTGATCTCTGACTCACAAAGTCCATGGCTGGGATTAACTTGTATCAGAAGTGCTAAAGGGAGGGGAGGTCCTGGACTGTAGGCTGAGAAACCTAATGCATGACAGGGATCCCAGCCATGCTCTGCTCCTGCACTCCAATCCTTTCCAAAAGCTCATATGCCCTTGTTTAAAAGGTGTTTTGTGCTGCCAAATATTTCACTTGGCTGGAAAAGCTCATCTTATCAACTCTGTAATTCAGACCTGTATGATCAGAAGACTGAACTAACATATTTTAATTAGAAACATAAGAAACTACATCTACTATCCTTACCAGCACTTCTAATTTTATTAAGACCTCACATCATACAGCAGTAAGTAAAAAAGTAGGTATGTTTTACCATGTGCATCATTCAATCACAGTAAGTGAAAATGAAAAGGTTTCTAGGTAGAAGTCCATGCCAATGGAGGCTTAAACCTCCAACATCTCACTATTACAACCAAGCCTCCATACAACTTCATGAATGCATTTCACTTCAATAAATTAATATTTCATCAACATAAGGGAAGTACCCTAGATACCTGAATTAGCCTGGTTAAGAAAAAAGTTGTTTGTAGCAATGTGAAACTCACTTGTTTCCTTCTTCAAGTGCCCTGAAGCCACAGATCACCAGCACCCCCTGAAGTGGCTCTGCAGTCTGGAACTCCCCACCTCAGGCAGGGAAATCAGCACAACCATGAAACCAGCCTAGAGAAGTTCAGGTAAATGCCTCTTTTTTTAATATATGGCTTTGTTTTGTAAAAAAGTCTGAAAAAATACTTTCATAATTTCTTATAAAGCTTTTGAAAAAAAAGTATTATCAAAACTGTGCCATATAGTTAAAAAAACAAACAAAAATCCAAACTCTTACCTGAGCCTTTACAGGCTGGGTCTACATCCCAATGCAGTTCACCACTGGTTGTAATGTCACCAGTACATTCTAAACTGGAGCACCACTTAAAGAGGGAACTGAAGATTCATAAATTTGGGACACCTCAAACAGAAAATAGAAGATAATTTTAAGGTCAGTTAAATGCTAAAGGATCTTCCTATAGTTTGGGCAATCAGCACCTGACTTCACCAAAATATTAGCATGCCACTTCAGTTTTGGTTGAAAAAAATTCCTCCTTACATCACTCCAACACCAGCTTCAGGGTGAGGTCTAAAGCAGTGAGACTTGTTTTGAAAGTCTTAAACATGGTACCTGTAGAGGAATCTAAGAAATTAAATACTTGATTTAATAACTATGAATAATTGCTTTGCACAGTGAATAAGCTCTCAGTTACATACTGTGGACTTCAAATTTCTACATCTGGGTGTTTGCAAAGAATCTAGTAATAAAAACTGCAGTCACTCCTTTGTTCTTCTCCAAAAGCTTTAACACAGAAATGAAGGTCCAGTTTGCTCTGCTTTGAAGACTGACTGTATAGATCAACAAAAAGTTTAAAAAAAAAGTCCATTTGAAGCACAGGTTCTGCAATATGCCAGCATGCACATGTATATATCTGCATTCCAGAACAAATGCAGTCTAAACCAAATTTTATTCCTCAGAAAAAAAAAGGTTCATATTAATTCATTTTTTTGTGGGTAAGATTAGGTACAGTAACAGGAACCCTTGATCTATAATCTGTTTTTATTTTTTCACTTAATGATCAACTGATTCACATTTCTGTTACTTTTCAAATTGAATTCAATCCCCTTAAAAGTTCTCAGAATGAGAAGGGATGTAGTAATGGTGATGCTTATGTGGCATAGCAGCAATAACAACAGGTTTAAAAGGTTTACTTTCCTTGTTGTTTGCATATAGCACATAAATGCAGTTGTTTAAACACTGCACAGGATCTAAACGTTATGGAATGCCACAAAAATGCAAGTAAAAACTAGGCTTTGTGGGGGGAACCAGACAATAAATAAAAATCCAAACTAAACGGAAAGATTTACCATAGTTCCTAATTAAATAAAGTGGCTACCAAAAAAATCTGAATCTACTCAATACCTAAGCAAAGGCTCTTACGAAGACAAAACAGACTTGATAACGTGCAGCACATACTGCTTCTAAAATTCAGCCAAGTTTACACAATACTTATGAGAGTATCCATCAAACGAAGTCTCTGTCATCTGAGACCTTTTGTTGCAGAGTCAAATAGTGAATCATTACTCATCTCACTTTCATATTCAAAAATATAAACTTTTGACCACATTTTTCTTAATAGTGAAGGTTAACTAACTACTACAGATTGATCTTACAAATCCTCTTGTGACTGGGAGACAGAATAACAGTCTAATTTTCTATTAAACCTGTAAAAGCTTTCAGCTCTTGACATTTTCTACTTGTAATTTCTTACATGGCTGGGATATTTTTTTCTCCTCCTACTCGAGCTTCTGTGGTTACAAAGATAAGGATTAATAATGACGTACAAGTCAGAAGAAGTGGCCTTAGTCTCACACTGAATTCCCTCCAAAATTGCAAGTGTAAATTATACAAGTTTTACCAGAGCAGGGGTTGAGAATTTACAGACACATTTTGGGGTATAATTTTTTGTTTGAAAATTTATGACTAGTATGTGCCTGAAAAGTGAACACCTGCCTCATGACAGAGCATCAAAGACAACCCTTCAGGAAAAAAAAATTAAATAGAGATTGTCTCTGTACAAGAATTTATTACATTTAAAAGACCCCCAACAACCCAAAACTGATCACTTATTTTTCTCCTACCATAGTTCTGAAAAGTCAGCTAAGCACAAGGGTTACAAAACAACTGTGTCTACAGAGAAGCAAGAGACCAAAACTGTGCAGTTCTGGTTTTCCAAAGGAGTAGATTGTGAATAACCAACTTCCAAAAATAAATCTTGGGAGGTCAGAAAAGGAAAACAAAACAAGGAACTTTCATAAAAAGAAATGAGGAAGCACAGAGAATATCTCCATGTCCAGAGTGCAAAAATCTTATGAAGTAAATAAATAAACAATGCAAAGGTCATCCCCAATCAAATGAAATGAGCTTCATTTGTTCCCTCCCACATCAGGGGAAGGAGGAATGCAATGAAAGAAGTTGATGAAGCACAACAGGAATATCTTGCATTTACATATACAAATAGAAAGGAAAAGACAACATAATCTTTTATCAAATTTCTTGAGAACTAATTGACCAAACACATTAAATATTTTTAAATTTAAATTTTTCTTTTTATATCTTCTACTCTCTATACTGCTGAAGGCAACATTTCCACCCATCAGACCAAACCTCAGAAAGATACATCCTAACAAGCTGGAGGTCAGATAAAAAAATGGCTCCCCCTTCTCTTCCCCAGAAATAAATGTTTCCACAGCACTCAGTAAATCTGTCTTTCAAAACAATTACATAATAAGTAAAATGGTTAAATATGCAAATTCATTGTCATTACATGCAGAAAGAGATAAATATTTGAATTTTGGTTTCCTCCAAGGCTGTGTATGTGTTCTGTGGTTCCTGGTGATCCCAAATAAAAGGACTGGATGTTTCCAATAGTTCCCTTGAAGTTCTAAGCATGTGGGAACTCTAAACTCCAAGAGGCAGTGTTGGGGGGGTCCAAACTACATTCAGTCCACCTCTGACTGCCAGTCAAAGCAATTACTCAGCTTAAACTCTCACATTTGTGGCAGTATGGATCCTACAATGTGCTGTAGGGACCCCACAAATAACAGGGAGTAAAAAAATTACTTGCGCCTTCTTTAAGGAGCACTAAGGAAGAGATGGGAGAGATGTATCAAGTGAAACCCAGACCAACACACACTTCAGAGGTAATAAAATTCCCACAGATAAACCTCAAGACATGGCTGTAAACAAACTTTATTCCTTCCCAACCTCAATTCAATGAGAAGCAATTTAGTAAAAAAATGAGAAATTAAGCCATTCTGAAGAGGAAATCAAAGATCACGATCTACTGACTGCATTAGTTACAATTTTTCCTCTATCCATACTTATCTTTGAGTTAATAAATTCTGATGTTCAGTTTGCTGAAGAAAACCCACAAACCCAAAACCAAAATTAGTAGATTTTTGGGGTATTTTTTTGTCCTGGCAGGAAACTGCAGCCCCCTACAAGGCCACTGCTACCACTGCTGTTCCTGTTCTCCTCCTACAGGTAACAGGCACCCACGGTTGCCATCCCTAGAATAAAAACACATCCCTCCCAGGATGTACTGGCTTCCAAAACCCTCTAAAACCTCACTGCAGTATTTTCTAGTGTAGAAAGTAATTCAAAGTTCAGTAACTGCATATTGTGACTAGAGCATCAGCCGCTGTTACATCAGATTGTTCTGCAGGGCTCCAGATTAGACTGAACCACGGCAATACAGCTGTGAATGTGTGACATAATCCTTAAAAGCAATTTAGCCACATCTCAACTGTCACAGGATTTACCTGCAGAAGAGACACTGCAACACAAAATACACTGAATTCTCACACAGCATGCAGCTCACTCATTTTCACATGGTGCCACGACAAAGTTTGTTTCAAGTTTACGCTTTAGGGTTTGCCTCTTTATTCATGTGTGATTCTGCCCTAAATTTCTCAAATATGTTATTGCAAATATATTTAAGGCTTCCTTGTAATCATTTTTTATTTCAATAAGACAAGAGAGAAAGAGGATGGTGAAATGAAAAGTTGCTCTGTTCAAAAAAAGGAGAGCATATCTGCGGACTTTGGCTAGGTACAAGTATTTTCACTACACTTATTGTAAAACCATAGCACTGAAGAGTGCCAAACTCCGTTTTGCTGAATTGTTACTCTGATTTAGAACACATGCTAACCCAAAGCCAAGTCGTAAATGTTACTGTTGGATACAAGTAGCACCAAAATGCAATTTCAAGTGCGTAATTCTCCTACTCAGGACGCAGCAATTTCTTGCTCAGCTGCTCTAATGAGCACAGCACATACCCGATACCATGCACCTAGAAAACCATTTCCACAATAGTATCATTCAATCCAAACGTGTTAGATCAATAAACCTGCCAAAACAACTGTTTCCCTACCCATGTGATGATAAACACCACCACATGCAAGGCAAGACAAGCAGCCAATGCAGGCAATGCCTTGTTCTGGAGGAGAAGCATCTCAGCAAACAACAGCAGCACAAACTACAGCTACATCATCTGCTGGAGAAACCTTGGCAAGTGACAACCTGCTGCCTGAGGGTCCTGTGAGGAGCCCTTAGGGGAGGCCTGCTCAGAAGAGGAGGGCTGTGGTGCAGAACCCTCAGCCAGCTCTCGCTGTCTCTGCTGCTCTGCCTTCTTAAGCCTCAGTCGCTGCAGGCCCCTACGGATTATTGCTAACTCAGGTCCCATTAACTCTGACAAACTCTCTGAGGGGAGACAGAGAAAGGGTGTAAAGAGAGAAGCACTGATCAGTAATATATAGAACAGAGAAGGGTGGGGGGACTGACCAAAGAGACAAGCAACAGATACTAAGTGTCATTACAGTGAAAAAAAAAATTTACTAACATCCACAAATCATAAAACGGAAATATTGAAATTGGTTTTCTCTCCCTAAAGGCATGAATCACAGGACTTAAATGTCCAGGATTCATGCATTACAGTACAACCCCCTCCCCATTCCCAGCAATGAAACCATTTAAAAAATAATTATTTAAGGAAAATAAATACAGCCTGATTAAATCAGAACAAAGCAGACAACAGATGTATTCATTTCTATGTTCCTAACACACAGAACAAATGAGAATTATTTGTGGTGCAAAAATATGTAACTGGGGTCTACAGGTAAGCTTTCAAAATGAATGCAGTAGTTTCCTGATGTTTCCAAAAAAAGGTAAATTGTAATCAAAAAAAATCAGTGCAAAAAGTACACTGGAATTACGGAAAGAGGTGGCAGAACAACAGGTAAACAAAAAAATACACTTCACTATAAACTTATTTTTAATTTCAGACATTGCCAGTGGTTGAGGATTCACGGTCTGAAATCACTGTTAAGTGGTCTGACAGACAAAGTAATTTATTGGATCGTAAGCAATTCTTAGGGTCATCCTCTTAATAGACTATTCTTTTAGTTCCACCTTTAGAGGCTTTACAATTTTCATCATTTTTATTCTTTATATTAAAAAATTCTTTATATAAAAATATTCTTTTATTTATTATAACTGGCTTTATTCATTTGCCAGTTAAACTATTTTTTGGCATGTCAAGTTCATTGCCTGATCACCAGTACTTTTGCAAACTGCTGTAAAACCAGGTGTCCAAGCAATTTTTTATTCTTTCCATGCCCATTGCAGATTTCCTCCACTCACGCAAGTGCTGTGTAGCAAGTGCTTCTCTTTAAATAACACAGATTGTGTCTTTAATAACAGTGTCTGAATCACACTGAAATGTTAAAATACTAGAGAACATTACATTGGCATGGAGCCTTTCATCCAGGTAAAAGCTTAACAAATATTCTGTAACCCTTATCCAAATATTGAAATAAACAAATTTTTAATTTTCTTTTATAAAGAGAAACAAATCCAAGACCAGAATCCAATAATTGGAAAATCAGTGACAAGCACCAGTTAACACTGAATGGTCAGGAGGTTTAATGTACTTAGTCTCATATCAGTTCTGGGAAAAACATCCTCTCAGTTTATGGTTGATAAGGTGTAACAAAAATAAAAAGATATAGTTCCTAAAAGGAATATGGTATCAAAGAGATTTGCTATGAATAGTTTTCATGTCCCAAAAACATTTATGGAAATAAAAACTGCAAATAGCCTAGAGAATACTTTTAAGGGAATTTCAGTGATGCCTAAAATACAGTTTTCAGTACTTGCTGCTGGTTCAGTTCCACTCAGTTCAGAGACAGCCACAAATTAGGATGTAACAAGAACTACAATACCAAACGTAAAAGACAGCTGCTATCTTGGATATGTTCAGTGACAGCATTTAACATATTTCAGAATATCTAAGCAAATGTTTATTTTTGCTAGCAAATGGAGTGAGGAAATAGAAACAAATAGCAAAACCCAGTTATTGTCACATTCCCATTCAAAATTTAAAAGCAGTTCCCTTATATTAGAACACATATTAGGGTTAAGCTCTGTACTAATTAGCCAATTGCCCCTTGTATCCCCTCCCAACGATACCAATGTGTATCTGGAATTTAATTTATGAGGAAAATTGTACTATATTTTACTGTTTGCTATACCTGATGTTTATAGCGGTTTAAAACATCAGCATCTGAGAACTAATATACAACAATTAAAGCTTTCCACTGAATGGCCCAAGCAGGGCAAGAAAATAAATTTGTTGTATTTTTCCTTAGGGACAAGCATGACAACCTCCAGCAATTGTTCTCATTATATACATATACAAAAAAACTCTTCAAATTTACTGGCAGTAACAGGCTACTGAGATTTTGCACTGATTTTGTTGTTTTATTGTAGCTTAAATGTTCAAACTTCTAGAATACACATTCTGCTAAAGAGACCTATCCCAACAAGCTCCAGCACTAAACCATTTCTGTACTGACTCTATTTTGCACAGCTACTTCATCTCTTAATATTTTAAAAAGTAATTCAGATGTGGAAGCTCAAATGCTCACCATGTGACATTTTCTGGAACACCAAACCAACAATATTTGAACTGTAACATTTAGGCAAAGGTATTGCTATTTCAAACACAGGATCACCACAAGAGCCTGTGCTGAGTGCAGAAATCTGTAGAAATGATTTATGGAAAGCTGTTTGCAAGCCTGGGCTAGGAATTCATGCTCTGATTCTAAAGAAGTCATTTCCCGAAAACACATTCTTCATTTGCTGACTCTTTGCTACAATATTCAAACTTGTAACTGCCATGACTTTACACAAAATGGTGGCTGAAAACCTCTTTTTTCCTTCTTCCACCTTCCAAAATGCCTCCTCAGTCACCCACCTCTTACAACACACCTCTGTCTGGGCTTCCTACTCAGCCCCACTGTATTTAAACTATTCCTATTAGCACTTTCCCTCTCCAGTCACCCCAAAAAAGCAGCAGGTTTTATTCACCTTTGAATGCAGGTGAACAAGCTCACGGAATCCTGTCCCTGCTGCTGAGGGCAGTGTTTGCAGACAGATTTACAGACTACAGACTGCAAGTAAATAAAATCTCACAGCTGAGCACAGCCATGGCTTACCAGGGTACATAAACACTGCGAAAGGGACATTCTCAGCCCAGCCTGCTCACTCACAGACCCAGTGCCACCCCTCTGCCATGACCTGCTCCCTCTGCCCAGGAGCTTCCCCTCTCCCTGAACCTACCCGTGTCACCCAAAACTTGTTTCACTCTAACTCCAGTGGTCTCATTTGCACTGCTTCTGAAACAGGATTATTAGCTGTGCAAACACCTTGTACTACTAAATTTATGCCTGCAGGAGTCCTGTAGACAATTTTAAACTGCAAATCTGACACCCTGCTTAGGTTTAGTCAAAGAATCTACCAAATATTACACAGCAAATTAGAAAGTATCCCCTGTCTGTCAACCAACCATCACTACCCCTTTCAAAACCAAATATATTGTCAAGTCCAAAGTAAAACTGGGAAAGAGGAAATGCTCTCAGAGAACAGCTGGATTAAGAAATAACAACTTCAACTTCATGCTAGCAGAATAAACTTTTGCTTAGAAATTCAAGGAGATTCAGAGAAAAGGTTTTTCTGGTCAGCAGAGATTCCTTAAAATGCAGGCTAGAAAATGCATCACAATTCCAGAAATGCTCTCTGGTGCATTATCTTTATGAAACCCACAATGTTTCAATGACATAGCTCGAAGCAATTATTTTCAATACTCTCTTGGCCACTCTAAGTCCCGGAGTAAACCACATACTTTTAAAAATAAATAAATAGATCAAAGGGAACCTTTGGTAATGGTAGATGTGTTCTTTGATGGCTATCCCACTGGATCAAAGATAGTGGCAGCTAAATCAGGTTGCACTGAATTAGAGTAGACCCTTTTTAATCATCTTCTTGTGTGTGTATTGTGAAAAAACCTGAGATTGCAACAAGCTGACACCAATACTAATAAAAAACATAGGTAACTAAAAGCCTCTGATACTAAATAAACTTCTTAGCATTTTCTAAATTTCCTGTGTGTATTGCCATTTTTCTGCTCACTGATTATAATCTCTAAATAAGTATCAGACTAATTGAAAGGTTTAAAAAGCAAAAATGACATGTTTCATAAATTTCAACTTATGTCTTCATCTTCCCTGTCTTTCAGATACCAGGTACTTCATAATTTCTCACCCATCCCAGAGATTTTGGCTGCAGCAGCCATAGCACACCCTCCCCTGGGAAATCCCCATCCCTCCTGTACTCCAGAACACCAAATTTAAGGCCTGAAGATGCTATCATGCACTTTTCCAAAGACAGAGAGCTTGATTTTTTTACAACAGAATCTATATAAGACAAAAGGTCTAAACCTGTTGTCTTTCAGGTCATATCAGCCTTTCCACTATAACTGTGAGGCCTAGAAACTCACTTTAAAAAAATAAAAGTAAACTCTTGTGCAAATATTCCATTCTAAAGGCTGTGGCACTGAGATGGAAAAGTTTAAGTCAAAGCACAAGGTGCTCTGTAACTACCCAAGTTAGTTTCTGACATTCTGACAGCAGAATATACCCCCTTTTCCCCCAAGAAGGATGCAAGTCTGTATTAAATTCAGATGAGTTTCTTGAAGATATACAAACTTAAATATCAACACGTGGTATAATTGATTAACCAATAATGGAATGTCATGCCAGGTGAGCCTTGTTTATCCAAACACTTTTGAGAAGCTAAAACCCAACACAGCTGACTCTGAAATGTTGTGGATGGAGGTTCCTCCTGAAGGAGACAGCCTCTACCTCTCCTGACTGTAACAGGCACATGTTCTGCTGTTCATTGCCCTGATGCTGCTACAGCCAAATCCCAATGGAAGAGGGCAAGATGTTACTACATTCCAGGCAGTCAACAGTAAGTTTAGACAAAAATAAGCAAAAAATGTTAATTTCTACTTCAAAAGACAATACTGGTGATCCCCCTGGAAATTTCTTTTTTAGACAAAGGTATAGAGTTGATGGTTTCACTCCTTCTTTGAACCACAGCTGCAACCCCTTGGTAACTATAAAACTTAAGTCTCATTAAGGATGTGCAGGGAAGAAAACAGATGGAGATCAATTACCCCAAATATCCTAAAAGAGAATTGTTTCTTATTGAAATTGTTCCTTATTTTTCATAAACAATGACAAGATGGATTTCTTCTCACCAGACTGATGCAGCGCAGGCTGAGTTGAGGCCCCTAAAGAAGGCCTTTGTTCATTATCAGGAGAGGACAGTAATGAAGTAGAAGGGGGACTTTCTGTCGAAGATGATGTTGAAGGAGCTTGAGCTGACATGGTAGAAGACGAAGATGATGGAAGCTGTTCAGAACCATCTACTTCCATTGCAGTTTCTGATTCTCTACTAGGTGCCATGTTATTAGTAGCAGGAGCATCTGTCCGGTTAGTCCCACCTTTGATTAAAAACAAAACAAAAAAGCGAGAAAAAGAGCTCAAAAGTAAACTCACTCTGCCTCTAAAGATCCCTCTGCATCACCACTCCTATGGCAAATAAATGAGCTCAATTCTTCAGTGCACTAAAATTTTGTTTACACCTAGGAAAGGCTGATATTCAAAGCCTGCACATCCACTATAAAAAACACAATTTCTGTCTTAATCTGTATTGTTGAAAAGAAGGGGATCACCTCTGGACCGTGATCTTCCCCGTCCTCGATTGCTCTGTGCAACTTCACTGGCTTCTTCAAACCACCTTGACAGCATGTCTGACATCCTCTGCATCAGAGAGACATTGGGACTCTGCTCCCCTGTAGAACAAGTAATGCTGAAGTTTTATCTACAAGTTTACCAAAGAGTACCTTTCACCCCTCATTTCTTCCAGGAATGGAGACCACCCCTCACCCCCTTCTCCCACAAGAAACAGCTCCCTTCCACCTGATCCCAGTGCTCCTGTCTATCCTCATCTCCACACTACAGGTCTCTGACCCTCTGCTGGGATCCCTCATTCCCCTCTCGTACCTCAAGCAGAGGAGCTCTGACCTTAAAACGCAAAAAACGGAATTGCAACAGCCAAAGAAATCAGCCAAAAAAGGTGGTTAATGATGCCACAGGAAATATTATCAATAGGTTCAAAAAAAGGATTACAAAAGTTTACAGGCAATAGAACCACATGCAGATTGTGAAGGAGCAGATGGGATCATACCCTCCAATGTTTCTAATCCAGTAATTCCAAATACTGAAGGACAGACAGACAAAGGTAAGAGGGCAGGCTCATGTTCTCTCCCTAAACAGCATCTCCTACTGCCTGTGTCAAGTACAGAATCCTAGACACTTCTATTCTAGTTGGGGAAAGCAGGAAAATGAGAACACCAGCACAGAAAATCTGGAAAGGGAAACTGTAGGCAGAAAAGGGAGGAAGATTTAAGGGAACTAGAATCAAATACTTGGAACGCCACAGCTTGTCAGATTTAAGCAGAAACATATTATTAGATGAAAATTAAGATGAGTGACAAAAAATGCTCTGCCCTGCTTTGGTATCCCATTTTTTGATACCTAAGCATAGCTTTGGAAATGCTTTATTTACTACAACCTCAAGCAACTGAGTAATACATTATGAACATGAAAATATAAGCATAAAAATTAGTCAACTTGTGTGACTAAATGACATTATAAAAATGAAAAGTATCAGACTAGAATCCTATTGCTCTGAATTCCAGTCCCCTAATGTAACCATTAAAGACCATTTCATTTGCAATTGTGATTGCATGTGAGGTGTGACTACAAAAAAAAGAAATAAGTGCTGGTGTTAGTCCCTAAGCAATGACAATGAAAAAAAGCTCTCCTTTACTTACATCAGCCTAGCTGAAGCAATATAATTTTTCTGGTAAGAGTATTTTCAATATTTTCAATTCTAAAAGCCATTGTACAATAGCAGTTCTGTGTTAAACTCTAAGAAAACCATCTTAAGGCTTGGCTGACTGTTAAAACAAGAACAATCTGAAGCACATATTTTGGGAATACTTCAGAAAAACTGGAAAATAAAACCCAAACCAATACAGAAAAACCCAACAAAACACAGCAGCAAGGACAACAACCCCCCTCCAACTGCAAATGCTTTTACCATCTCTCTCTCTCTCACTCTCAGGCCTTGCTCTTGGCCCAGTATCTGACCAATCCCCTCTGAGCCGCAGACGTTTAACGGGAGGCTGACGTAACTGGGGGAGAGTAAAACAGAAAAAAGCATCACACAGCTATTTATGTTCTACAGTACAGGATTCTAAGTCTAAATATAAATCTCAATTTTCTTAAGTCACCTAAATTCATATCTGCCACCAAAAACCAGAATGTCAGCCTTATGTTCAGATCAACCATGAATAAGCACAACACTTATCAACAAAATGCATGAGCTTAAGCTTCGGCAGCCTAAATAAATGACTCCCAGAATTAATGCAGCTTTTATTTTAAACTAACTTTGTTATGTTAATTGACTCTTTCTATAGTGACCAATAATGATTAAGGTTTTCTTGACTTCAGCCTGAATTCTGCAGGAATATTTACCTGTTCATATTAAAAACTATATGGGAGCTTCAGTTTAACAAAATGTGGACTTGCAATTAAGCAAAAGGAAAAAACAGTCAGACATTAACAAAAAAAGAAGAAATTTCATGCAAATAAACTCTAGTTTATTTTTTAACCTATTTTCTTCTTAATTTTTGTAACACTTCTTTTGGAGCAGGAAGTATAAAGCAATCACTAAATAGGTGGTGTTACTTTCAGCAACTTCAAGAGAAACAGAGAGTGCTATGCCCATTTAGAAAGGCAGGTCAGAGTTTGAAATCAAGTATATTGGCTGGATATTTCCGGCCTTAACAAAAAAAAAAAAAAGAAGCCAACCAAAAAACCAACCAATCAACCAAAAAATTGTGCTGATAATTTTAAACTAAATGCAAAGGCCCTGTGGTACAAGCATATCAAAGTGTTAAATTTCATGACTCTACCAGCAGACTTAGGAAGATGTCTTTACATTTTTTCTAATCTATACAACCTTAAGCCAAGCTGAAATAAAAATACCCAAGCAACAACGCTTTTAGGGATAACAACAAGGACAAAGAATAAGCATTTAAAAGCAAAATCATGCTGTATTGCTGACTAAGCTAACACATCACGTAAGATGTGTTGGAAAATGTATAAAAATGGCTCCAAATAGACTCTAAGAAAAAGGAGGAAGGAAATGTCAACATCACACTTCTCACAGCAGAGAGGAAAGAGAAATCATCATCATCATCATCATCACATTGATCCTGCAGGTGAGGACAGCAGGATGCTGACAACTCATTGTGAACTCCCTTGTGGCCTCAGACTAAAGATAAGGAACTCGAGATACAGAGTTTGTGAAAGGGTGAGCAAAACACCAGAAAAAAAAGCAGTGGAGGGTTGGAGGAGTGCAGGGAGAGACAGAAACAACTTCACTGAAGTTGACAGCATTTTTTAATATTGATCAGAAAACTAAGACTGGAAGGGTCAGCACCATTGTAACTGAGCTGATAAGAAACAGCTGCTTGAGTTTTGAAAATTTTAATATTGCTCAATAACAGCGGCTCACCTCCTTGATCTAAACATCTTGTACTCCCTCATATCTGCCACGAAATAATAACTTTTACCAAGGAGTGTTAACATTTGATTTCAAGGAATATGCTTCTCATGGCATGAAAAATAACAGAACATACACCTCAATTACAGGAGTGACCTGCCACCCTTGCTGGTGTTATAACCCAAGATTCAGGCAGATTCCTCCTCATCTCTGAGAGAGGGAAACCAGACAGTAAAGAAAACCAGAGTGACAAAATACTGTAAATAAATACATACCTAAATAAGTATGTATTAAAAAGACACAGTTTTTGTGACAATCTACTTGTCACACTTCAGTCTATGACCAGCCACATTATTTTGAGATTAGTTTAAAGGGAAATACAACTGCTGCAAGTTAAAAAACATAAAACATGAAAGGAGGGCATCTTAATCACTTGCCTCTTCCCTTCTCTCTTCAGCAGAAGGGACTTTAAGTTCTCGTGCTGTGTCATCCTTGGGATCAAACAAGTAAATGTAATCTGAGGAGTAGCTCACAAGGATCTCTTGGCCATCTTCACTGTAGCACAGGGATGTTACCCTGCAGGATTTGTTGTTGAGATGAGGAGGGACAAAACGTGCCACCATTCCAACAGTGCCCCTGCCAGCATAATTCCCTTTATTTAAAAAAAAAAAAAACAAGAAAGAAAAAGGTGTGGGAGAGAGAGGAGGAAGAAAATAATTACACATTTACTACTGCAAATTTTCAACAGCTTCAATAAACCCCTTATTTAGCAACCAACAAAGGATAATCAGGGAAAAGCTAGTTTCTGCAATAATTTTGATCTGGAGAATGACATATCAGATTTATAGTCTTTATTATTTTTGTTTACAAATGCTGTGCACGTTACAAAAAATAAAAGATGAAAACACACACACAAATATATAAATGTCTCACGTACCCACCACATGGTGTTGTATGGATGCTGTCTGTCAAATGTAGTACAAATTGAAGGTTTAGAATCAAAAAACACAAAACAATAATGAAAATCTGTATCTACACACAAATTAGAAAGGAATTCAGTACATGAAACTTCGAAAATTAAGGGCATAGACCTCTCTTCTACCTAATTTTTTTAAAAAATTCTAATTTTTCTTCCAAGACATAGTAATAGTCACTTTGAAACTGCAGAACTATACACTACACTGGACTTATTATGCTTTCCTGATCACTCAACTCCAGTCCAAACACTAAAACAATCCTAAATTCTAGAATTACACATTTGTGAGCAGATAAAAGGTACCTATAAGAAGCTCTAATGCTGAGAAAAACAGACTGTTCCAAAACCTCTGAATTTGACATGTAGCTGTTTCTTACATGACAGAAATGATTAAATGAAAATCAAGTTTGTTCACTGGACATGGAATACTTGACCTCTTAAAAAACCAAAAACCAAAACCTCCACACAAACCCAAACATGCAACAGAACACTGGAGCAATATTTTTAAAAAATCAGTCTTCAGAATCTTGATTTTTCTCTCGTTTGCTCTCCAGGCTGAAGCCTTAGGTTTTAACTTTCATATTTTTCAAATCCTGTACTGCCTGATGTGTAACTCTGAAGTTTCTTGTAGCCTGTTAACTTCTGTCCCCTCATGCTGAGTAGACGTAACAAATCCTCTCCAGGCCTGCTCTCCAAGGACACCCAGACCATCCTAGGCCCAAAATGTGTAAACCAAAAGCCTCTAAAGGGAGGGGCAAGTTTGAGGAAACGACATCATTAGTTGAAGCTTTAATTGGAGAATTAACCCTGATATGCAAATGAACCAAACTTATAAAAGTGTGAAGAACTCGTGACCTGGGGTCCATCTTGGGGTCCATCCTGGCAGCAGCCTCTGGCTCCCCAGGGTGTACCTTGGAAGGCACTTCAAATAAATACCGACCTTTATTCCCTTATTCTGTCTAGTCTCTGTTTTTAGGTGGCTTCTCAAGGCATCAAGGCCAAATTCACCTTATTCTTATACTGTACAATACTATAGCACACACAGAGGACATTTTAGTCAGCCCCCAGAATCTGTTCCCAGGCACTTCTCACAGAATTTTGCTGACTAGTGTGATGAAAGGGAGAGCTCCTATAAAATGTTAGCCTGATGAGAGGGATATTTTTATGTTTCGTGATCTTTACTGTTCCCTTTCTCCTCCACCAACCATCAAAAGGAAAATGCTGCACAAAATGACAGATTTTGTGCCACTGGTTATTGACATGAATGTCACAGCTGTATTAATTCCTATGTGCCCAAACAAACACTGAGCATACATTATAACCAAGAGCTACATTAGAACGATGTAACACATTTTTGTGCACCTGAATTTTTTAAATAAAATCCTTAGGTAAGCATCTGAAGCATGCCAGCTTTCACCTGAGGAATTTGCAGCTTTTCAGTGAAATTGCGTTAGGTACATCAATAACTGCTGCAAAGGCAAGCACAGTGCAGGATATTATGGATATTCATAAGATCTGCTCACATAAGAAGCATCAAGTTACAGCACAACAGACTACAAGACAAGAACTTAATTAAAATTCAGGTGGACCACTGGAGGCTGCAATCTCCAGCTTTTTGGAATCCTGGAATCACATGTTCCAAGACAAAATAAGAGACATTACAAAAGGTCTTTTTCTGCATTCAGTATACAATGCATTCTAAGATGCATGAAGAGATAAGGTTTACTTCCTTGAAGACTTCTGCATTAGCAAATATCAGAGTGAAATGATTCTATCATCACAAACCATAGCTCCCAGAGAAGAAAGCCACACTTCTGCAGTGTTACACTTGAGTCATTCAGCATCTATTTTGAAAATAACCTGAATTTGGCACTGCCAATGGGTAGAAATGCTCACTGCAGCGTGTGGTTCCTACCTGTTGCCCTTGTGCCAAGCATTCTCCTGTCATAGATCCTCACTGAGCTGTCAGAACAGCCCACAGCCAGATAGTAGGGGATGGGTGGACAGATAGCGACAGAGGTGGCAGCACGACGACAGTTTATTAAAATATCCTGCAACACACAAAAATGCAGCTTTGAAATAATAGCTCTGAACATTTGAAGTATAATTCTATTTTTTTTTTTGGTTTGGTTTGGTTTTTTGTTTGTTTCAGGACACAGGCCCCTCCCTTAGTAAAGGAGATTTTGAGAAAACAGGTCTGGCCCTGTGAAGATAGGTCATAAATGTGTTATCAGAAAAGCCACTGCACAGAAGGAAAACTATCAGAGAAAGAAAACTGGCACCAGAACAGCTGAAAAAGAAACCGAACCAAAACAAAAACACAGGAACAACATTTAAAAATATGTAAGCTAAAAATTACAGATTTATAAACTACCTTGCAACTTGGATTTTTCTTATGGAAACACAGTAACTGTGGAGGCAGAAAAGTACTAAATATGCAGAAACAGTTTAAATTAATTAAAGGATCAGAGTAGATTCCATCTACAGGCAGACAACTGGATAGAGGGGGAAAAAATGAAAGAAACCCCTAGAACTGGGAAATGTGCACAAGGCTGAACAAAATTAATCAAGACTAGCAATACATACTTCAGCAGTTTTGTTCCAATTCAATATTACAATTGTTTCTAAAATTCAAACACAGTGGACAGCATCACCACTTTACCTTCCAGGGTCATACCAGTGATGTAATATAATTTATTACCAAATCTTTTCTTACAGAGGGATGAAGGATGCTCAAGAACACAAGGCTGCAGGTGATTCTCAAGGCTCATTTTTTGCCTCCAGCTTTGCACTCTATATTATTAGTGTAATCCAGACTAAGAGATTCAATTTCAACAGACAAATCTTTTTTACCACATCTGAAGCCTCACACCAAAGCTTATAAAATAAGAGATACTAAAATTAAAAAAGAAAAATAAAAAAAGACTCCACAGACTTTTACAGTTTCTTGCGAAAAATGTCATTTCCATCAACAACCCTGAAATCTATTATTTCTAAAAGTTTTACCAGAACTCATATCCTGTGTTTGTGTGGTGCACAGCTCTACATTCAGGATATCTTTATCAAAAGATTATTTTTAAAGTCATCTTTATTAAAAGGTTTCCTTCTTACATCTTTACAATCTTCCTTTGTGCAACTTGTTTTGATGCGAGTATCAAACCATCTCACGGTGCCATCCTCACCACAAGAGAGGAAAGTGTAGGGATCATTTGGTACTGTCATAATCTGCTCCAAAGAAAGAAAAAATAAGATTATTAATACTTCCAGAAATAGCACTATTTAAAAGTAAAAGCATCAATATTTTGAGCAGCGCTAAGACAATTAGGACTCAAGTCAAGCTTTTCAGTGAAGTAGTAAGAAAAATTGCAGAACTGTTGATGTTCCTCCATTTCCAAGAAAATTTTCGAACTGTTGAAGGCGAAGGAAACTTTTAAATGTCACATAAGATTAAATATCCATAGGTCAAGGCTTACAGTTGTTTCTGTTATCTTTTAATACACAACATTCATTTACTGCAATCACTTTTCAGATAACTTATCAGTTTGTTGCAATAATTCAACAAAAGCTCAGTTTACTCTCTAGCAAGTAATAGCAGACAATTACAAACAAAATCCTCAAAAGTCTGAATGCCTTGAAAATACTAAATGGCTTTTAATGCTACTGGGCCATTCCTTTACTTTCTAGGTAGCTCCCTGCAGCAAGTCTGCATGAAAGGCTGTTACCAACCTACCTCCTCACTGCAATTTTTATTTTTTTAAATTTTTTTTTAAGAGAGCACCGTATTGAACCATTTTCCTAAGCTCAGCCCTTCTCCAACTAGGGATGACTCTGATGGAGTCTCACATGAATGGCTTCACTCAAAGCCTCCTCAAGACAAAATAAAAAGGCAAGTGACCATAATGTTAAATATGACCTGAATTCCACAGGTCAATGAATACACAGGAAATGCCAGTTTTTCTACACTCTGTCTCTTAAAACAGAAAAAAGAGAATATTGTGGCAGTATTTGTCTTTTCCTACACTCCTGCTACTATCAGTAGAAATTTATAAAGCAACAAAAATGGTTAATAGTGTAATACATTCACTGCACACAAAGCATCAGTGATTCTTTAACATTTTTAATGCAATGATTTATCCCCCCACCACTTCCCAAAACTCTTAATAAAAGTAACCTGTAGATATCTGCAAATCTCTCTGCCTGAAGTGGGGTTACACAGGTAACAGCTGAAGGATTCAGCCTCTCTTGTAATGCTCAGCACAGTAACTGAAACAACGCTTGCTGTGCCAAATAAGAAGTTTAATTTGCACAACAAAGCCAAGGTTTGAATACCAGTAGAACAATAAACTCCTGAGCTATGACCACTACTCCTCAATGTATCAGTGTAACATATAGAAAAGGCTGATTTTCACTACACATTTCATTCAAATTAACTTTATTTGCATAGTTATAAAAACCAGTAATTGTTCTTCAAACCACTAAATTCTTCCAGCATTTAGCAGAGCTTTCAGTGAAAACATTTTGCTCCAACAACGTTGCTGAATGTGGCAAGCTCTTATTTCTAGTAGCTGTATTTTATTTTTGTTCACACTGATGCTATTTCACCCTATACAGGTAATATAACTTGCACATGGCAACTTTTATGCCTGGTGCTTAGAAACATCCTAAGTACTTTATAAGCACTAAACCAGAGAAATGGAGAATTGCAAGCTCCAATAATTGAGTCAATATTACTACATTTAAGTTCAACAAGTAAACATTATAGATACAAAATTGGTTTTTTACTAACTAAAAACTTGTTTGCTACTTAACTTTAAAAGTGTATAGCTATATGATCATTTTATTGTACTTAAAACAGGAAAGTAAGAGGTGCCCATAAAAGTACATTCTCTTTCTGAAATGCAATTCACATGAATGGCAATAAAGAAAAGCATTTGGCTGAGTAAAAACAAACTTGTCATGGCTTTGTACAAGCAACAAACTCCTCAGAAACGTCTCAAGAACTTCTCCCTCTATTTATCCTATTCTCACTCAGAACTAAAAACGATTGTACAATTATCTCCCAGTTTACAACAATCTATACTGATTTCCACATTCCTCTGCTTCATGTTTTTGCAACGTCTTGAACTGCCATAAACTCCAAGAACTGCATAAATTCAAACCACATTCAAATTTAGAATTGGTCCCTCAGGGGCAGCTTTTAGCTTTTGTTATTTAGAGAACCCAATGAGTCAAAGTTCTATATTTAACATGACAATGTGGTTACATACAGCTGGGCAGTAACGTCACAATATTTAGAAATTCTCTCCCCACTCCAGGAACCTCTCAACGACAAAGTTGGGTTATGCCAGAAGCTGAAGCTGTGTCTCAGCCATTTGCTTAAACCTCCTGCTATTTGCTCTATTATATTTTCAAAAAAGGGTCTATTATGCCACAAAACATATGAATTTTATGTTCCAATATCAGGTTTAAGACACAGCAACAGCATTTATTTCCTTTGTAAAAAGTATCTCCCAAAATGTACTATAAACACATTTTTTTGAAGAGAGCTCAAGTTTAGGTATGTTAAACCTCAGTGCAAAATAGCATAAGAAAAATAACTTCAAAAAGTGACAGAGTTGTTACAATAGCCAATGTCACATAGAGGTCTTGATATTCCTTCCATTAACTGTGTTTCAAAGCAGCATAAACAACGAAAACTGTATCACACTCTTGTCATTCAAAACAACAATAATGCCCTCTCAACATTACTGCTGAACAAAAATCATCCCAAATAAGACCATTTTGACTGTGCAATATAGCAGGGAAATGTAATTGGTGTAATTGCAGCCATAAGGACACTTTCACTACGTGAACAAAAATTAACTCTGGCAGTACTTCAGCCACTTCCTTTTTTCACACACTCCAATTTTTTTATGAGAAGTTTTTAAAGATTTTATTCACTTAAAATGCAAAGAAAGATATCTAAAAGCTTGCTATGAAATCTGAGCTGAATAGTTAAAAAAGCAATGGATTTGGGGTTTTTTTCCTGTGTGTGCACTGTGTTGGTGTCAAAAACCCCAAGAAATAAATAGTGAAAGAAACAGGAATATTTATAACCTAAGAAAAAAACGGCAGTACTTTTTCTATTTTAAGCACAGTAAGTTTTGCAAGCAGCAGCTTTTGCTGTCATTTGAAAGAAGCAGACAGAACAATAAATCTTATTCTCTTCCTGACTTCAGTAACATTTTGCTTCCTCACTTGCCTAATTTGTATGAACAAAACTTCCAAGGGAGGACTGAAAACACTGTTGTTAAGTTTACACCTAAAGAGTTAACTAGAATACACAACAGAAAAATTATCTACAACTGTAAACACATTTTTCAGATTAAGTTGTTCACACATGCTGAAATAAGCATTTCTTAGAAGGATTTAAATTGTGAAAAAGGCATGAAACTGCTGAAAAGTTCTGGGAAGGGGGGAGAGGCAGGGGGAAAAGAATAAAAATAAAAATGCAAAACAGCCACTGCCCCCACCCCCCAACCTACTTTAGGAAGAAATTCACAGCACAATTTAAATCTGTTTTGCTCTGCAGAACATTCATTCCGTGAAGGTGAATTAATATTTGCAAAATGGACTTAACAGCACCACTTTTTGGAAAGTTCTCAATTTAATTTAGACAGCACATTTCTCTGTTCAAGCCTACTTCAGGAGGGGAAAACAAACCTACTCAAAAAAGACAGAAGAAAAGTTCTGTAACTCTCACTGAAACAAAGTTTTCAGCAGTCTGGTTAAAACCTTGGGCAACAATACAACAAAAGATGTATTTTACCCATCTCAAAAATAAGATCTATTTTGTGAGGTACCTCGTAGGTAGTCCCATAGTGGCAGGTGTACTGGCATTGCCTGTTGGTCTCTGCATCCTGTTCAACATTCGTGTAGAAAATGACTCCGTCTCCGGAACAAGAAACAATCTGTTTGTCATTGGTGCATGGTAAGAACTTTGCACTGAAAATATTGGCCCTGTGTCCTGAGCGAATTGTTGTGAGAACCTAAAGAACAAAGCAAAAGGGAGGCTGCATCAGGTCAATGTTTTCCAAGCAAATAAAGAATGGGAGAATAACTCAGGCTGTGAAATCCAGCCTATGCACAGGCTGCCAGGGACCTACAGCTCAATACAACAGAACAGAGAAGCTGCCTCTACACCAAATTTCTCCTAAGAACAAGGTGGTTCTACAAGAGAGAATTGCTCAGGCACTTGCAGGAAGTAGTCTGCAAAATACAAGGGCTGGAATGGAATACAGCTGCCACCTTTCGTTTTCACAATGCTGGTTACACATCACGTCAGGTTTCTCCACGTGAAACATTAGTCAGGGTTGATGGTGCAGCCACCCAGCATGTCAGTGAGGAGAGACTTAGAAGATCCGGAATATTTTAAGTCAAGGAGAACAAGGCACTGTAATCCAAGCCAACTTTATAGACTTTAAAAATTGATGTTACTCTTAAATTCACTCTGAAAAGGAGAACTGAAGTTTATAAGGAAGGATGTTTTGAAACTAGCCAAGAATAAATAAACATTTAAGAACTTGATCACAGGGCAATAAACCAAGACTTGACTTAGTCTCTCATTCATCTCCAGGAAAGCAGAGAAACATATGATTTACTTCACCACCACAGCTGATTTTAAGGACTTTGTGGTGACCCTTTATCCTCCCTCACATACTTATTAATCTACCAAATCTGAAAAAATCTCCTCATGCTTTCCTGTGAACAAGTGAAAATTATATTCTTATCTCCCCCATCTGCAGCACTTAAACCAAACTGCATTTTCACCACTTCCATTAGAAAAAAAATACTTACCAAGTTGTTTACAGTATGAAAATTACTTCCAAATTTCCACTCAATTAACTTAATCAAAGAAAGTGTTTTGCAAATGAAGTTTCTCTGTCAGTAACAGCTCATGCCTAACATTTCAGAAGTGCTATTTCACACCTTTTAAATAATTCCCACTAAAAAAGTTTAACAGTGTATCTGCATATTCTGAAAGGTACAAAATATTGATGGCTGATGTCTATTTTTGCTACTCTACCTAGCTCATAACAGAAAATATGGTGATAAGGGTATTGGGCAAGATGACAGAACTACAGCACAGTTCTGATACCAATTTTCTGCCTTTTCCTGTATTGATTCTCTTACTGAAGCCAGAGAAAATAAGCTAACACAATTGTAACACTCATTAAAAATCACATCTCCAGTACACTTCAGGAATAACACTGATTATTGAGTCTTCTTGCTGGCACCTGCTGTTTTATAATTGCATTTGCATGTACTGGAGGAAAAATAATTAAAAAATCATCTTCTGCTCTGCTGTTACAAAAAAGAAATAACTCAGCTAACTGTAAAAAAAAAAAAAAGAAAACAAGACATCCCCCATATTCCTCATTAGGCTTAAGGAGAGGAGTAGTACATGATGGGGGGGGGGAAATTGTCCCATGAAAGCAAAAAACAAAA
>VZRS01009993.1:6749-23936 GCA_013398055.1 Ifrita kowaldi | reverse complement strand
AAAAAAAAAAAAAACAAGCAAAATATAAAAAAAAAAAAAAGAAAACAAGACATCCCCCATATTCCTCATTAGGCTTAAGGAGAGGAGTAGTACATGATGGGGGGGGGGAAATTGTCCCATGAAAGCATAAAGCTAAAATTGCAGCACCTTTTAAAATATTACAATATTTTAATGTAAAACTGATAATAAGCAACTACTCCATAGTGGGATATTAAAATTAACTCTGCCCAATAAACAACATTGAACATCCTTTATTTGCATGAAAAATTCTTACTCTGCAAGTCTCTCTACCAACACTCACTTTGGAATATATCCACCATCTACTTCATAGCTGTCTTGGATACCTCTTTTCCAGCAGAACTCCCAGTCCCAGAGAAACCCTATCTAGTGATACTGATCCGAACTTTGTCAGTAGTTGAAAGGAAGAAATGAAGTTTGGAAGCTATGGCTCATTGGGAGATGAGCAAAAGGGCCTTACCTATAGGCACAGGTAACACTCCAAATCATTACCATTTTGCCACCACAACCCTTGAGGAAAGCCAAATATTGTTTTCTACTCAAACTCTCTTCCACCATACACACCCCACATTTTGTTTCTCCCACACATTTAATTTTTGAGCACGTCCACAGGGTGTAATTGTCAGCCTCTGAGAGGACACAGTTCAGAGCATCTGTTCTACCAAACTAACAGCAGGTCCTTCAAGAGAAAAGAGTGGGACAGTGCACTACCTGATGGATGCCAGCTGGCACTACTGGGAGCCTTTCAGCTCCAGTGTTGTAACCCTTATTTCAGTACCAATTATTCTCCATCCACATGCAGGCACACACATGGCAATGTAGTTTTAAATTGAAGTGAACTATTTTAATCAAGACTGGCACCCCAACAACGTTACGCAGAAATACAACTCAGTACACTACACAGAGCAAAAGCTAATACAATATTTTAAAACTGAAGAGAGAGGAAAACAGTTTATCTGACTACAAGATTTCACAATAATTACTGAATCCTATTGCTGGTTCTGACACTAATCTGTGGTGAGACCATGTTCCCTTTGTGCCCGGCCATGTACCGTAAAATGGGATAATACCAATGTCGCAAAGGATTAGAACTCTAAGGTTTTAAAGCACTGGGAAGCTTTATTCCCATTTATAAACACTAGGAAGTGCATATTATCTTTGTCACATAATAATTAATAACTGAAAACTGATATTTAAAAATATCTTTAGTAAGTTGAAAAATAATAACTTGCATTCTATTTGAAAATTAGCAGTCAGAAACAAACTTACCTTTCTGCTGTAGGGATTACTAATTACCAGGTTGGTGTCATCTGAACCAGATAAGATATACTCTCCTGTATCATTCCAGCAAATTGTATTCACCTGCATGAATTAAAAAAAAAAAAATTGTTTAGATTTACATTAATTCAATTTTCACCATATTAAAACATCAATACTCATCCAACACTACAGAAATAGGAGTTAACAAATTCAACTGAAATGATGTAATTTCTAAGCAGCTAGCATAAAAAAAAAATTGTGTTTTTAAAACAAATTGATAAGGGAATCATCTGCTTCACCTACGGCATCTCAATTACTCCCTCTGCTCCTCAAGAGTTCATCAGGTAAATTAAGCTTCCCACAGTAGCCACAATTTTACACAATCAGGTGCTTTAATGTAACAAATCTACTCCACAGAGAGCTCTCTGAATTTGAACTGGAGGGCATCACAGTGCCCTCGTTATTGTATCTTCACCATATCCAAATTCTGACCATCCATTGCTTTGCACACTTTTCAGTGACCACACCTTCTCAGGGCAAAGCACTGCAGAATCCATCCCAGATCCCTTTTGAAAAGTGTGAGTACGCTGGGAAAGAAGAATCCTACAGTGAGGTACAGAATTGTACTGGCAGAGCTTTACAATACATTTCCTTATCAATTCTCCTTTTCACAAGACTGTGCTTAATAATGTGTCAGTGAAACAAAGCTGTGAAAGCACTCAAAGTCCAGGAAGCTGAAAAAGTATCCTCCAAGCAGCAGCTCATGCACAAGCACCAAAGACTGCATGCAAGATCATCATTATTTCAAGTAAGCCTCTAAAATACCTTCAAGTGTCAAACTGCAGCCATCACCATTTTCTGCTGGCTAGATTCTGTTGGCAGAACAGCTGCCTTAGTGTGATGTATCAGAGTGGACTACAGAATTGGTAAAAAACCCACTTTGTTCTAAATTATTTTCTTATGCCTTTTATTTTTTTTTTAATTCAAATGTTTCACTCTGAGCCCCCCCAAACAAAAATAATTTTTGTTTAAAATAAATGCACCTATTCTAGTTACTGTTTAAATGGCAAGTTTAGTTGGGGTAAGTTGCAAAATCAGAGTTAGCAGTTTGAGGTGCATCACAGGGACACTACCGCCTTGATATTCTCAGGTGGAGGAACTTGAGGAGAGATCTTGGTGTTAAACAAACATGCCTATGCCAGGATTAGCACAGTGCTCAGCAGCAGATACTGCTAGGATTTATCAGGAAATGCACAGAAGAGCAGGATATACATCCATGCATGGCAATCCCATGTCTTCCACACTATGCAGTTTGGGCTCGTATCCCACTCCTGTATTCTCCATTTCTATTACTGCCCATTTGGAAAGAGAAATTATGACAAGGAATCACTAAGGTATCTATTACATATAGATATCTAAAACTTTTTATTGCAAGAAGCAAATAATTTGTACCACTCTAGGGAAGGGATATCGTGGAAGGGATATGATAGAAGCTTATGAAAACATGAGTGACATGGAAAAAATAAGAAATAATTTTCCGTGGATCTTCACAGTACAGGAAATGGAAGGCCTTAAATGAAAGCATCAGATGACACACGGCTTTTTAATGAAACTGGAAATCATTGTTGTGGAACACCCTAAACACCAGAAATGCAAGAATACACCTATTCATCAAAGAAAAATGGTCAGAAAGAAAGGTGCAGCTTCCACCTCCATCTGCCCATTAAAGTGTGATGTGCTCTCTAGAACACCAAGCAAATACAGCCTGCTTGCCCTGCCTCAACTTCCTTCAAAAATATGTGCTAGCCACTCTCAGGGCCAAGTTATCCAGCTCCACTGAGCTTTGGTATGACCTTGCATGGCTACTCTTATGATTTTATAACTCTTGCTGTCAATCACCAAGAACCACAATTTCAGTCAGCCCCCAGAACCATCTATCATTGAAATAACCTGTCCTGACAATGGCTGTGCTCTAAAATGTTGTCAAACATTGCACAGTACTACAGCAAGGGCAAACACACAACCCAGCAATGTTTATTTTCATCTACATTTCCTCTCAGGCAGAAAAATATTATTATCATTGCCCTAAAGAAACCAAAATGCTAATGTAAGAATACAGGAACAGAAACAAGAACACAACACTGAAAAAACAAGGAAGCGACAGAAAAATTTGAAGTCATGATGTGAGAAAGAGGAGTTAGCACAAAAACTAAACAAATTGAGGGGGTGGATGTGTATATTTATGTACAAACCCAAAATCTGATGGACAGCAAAACAGAGAAAACATTGAAGATGCAAAGGGGAAACAAGATTATCGAAACTGCAGCATCACAAGCCTACACAAGACATGAATCATTCTCCTCCCAAATTCCAACTTCATTGCAACAATTGCCTCAGTTGAGCAATTTCAATACACCCTATCCAGACCAAAGTTGGTTCAAAAAAACCTGAAGTAAGATGACACAACTAAATGTGTACTAGAGGTCTGTAACTAAACAGGCTTTTTATTTTGTACCCAATCACCTTCTCAACATTATTGAGAATATTTATTTATTATAAATAAATAGAAAAGTAACAAAGTCTTTCAGTCAATTAAGCTTGTTTTGGTTTTTTTCCCAGAGACTTTCCAGTCAACACACACAGTGTTTGGTACAACATACTGACCAACACTGAATAACCCAAATAAATTTGCACATGGATCACTAAAAACAGATGCTCAACAAAACCAGAATTAAAAAAAAAAAGTTCTTGTCTCATTCTATGGCAGCAAACTCGCTATTAAAATATAATGTAAAATGAGGACTGGCAAGAAAATTGCGTTTTATTTTGAAAAAGCTACATATTTGTACTACCAGCACTGCTTCTCAACACCCAAGTAAAAGCATAATGTAACAGTTCCTACACTGAGGGTTTGGAAATCTTGGGAAAGGGTGTTGGAGCCAAAAGAAAGGATACATCAAACACAAATGACAGACAATTACTAACAAGGTAAGAAAAGTCAAAGGGTGTGTAATTAACTTTTTTCTATTAACTACTCCACATTATTAATTGTATCTAATTTCATTTGTCACTCATCTAGCCTTGCAAGGAGGCAGCAGGCATTTTTGATTCATTAGTCCATTAGTCAGATATAAATTTACTATCTCTGTTTTCCTCAAACACAATGCAGGAGGCAGTGCAGCCAGTCCTTAAAAACTGTAAAAGCAAACTCCTCGCTTCTATGCAAAGTGACAGCAGAATCACCTCTTCTGCAAGCAGAAGAGATTAACAGAATACAGGAAATAGAAGAAAAGAAATAAAAATGGCTGTAGATATCCAGATTATCAGGAATACCCACCAAGCAAGGAAGGGGGTGAAAAAGGCAGCGCTCTTCATGGGTGGAGGACAAGGTAAAAACTGTGTTTTTAACAAAGCACAGATACCCTAAGCTGATTTAAGCCTGTCTTTGAGGACTACACCTAAAAATGACTTGCTCCCAAGTGCCATCCTGAAGGAGAGGAATGCTATGAAGGATGCTGGTTTGTTATTGATCTGAATGTCTATACATAGAAATGAGAAATTAGTCCTTCAGGCAATCCTCTTCTTTTTAAAATGCAGTATTTACTCCTGTCAAATGCTCCATCTACGTCCTGCATTTCAACCTTCCTCAGCTTTCCCAGGACTAAAATGAGAAGAAAACAAGCCATATTTTTACTGCAATTCAATATGGTTTAGAGTTGCTTTGTCCTCTACTTTTCTCACACTTCATCGCTGCTGGTCCAGATTGCTTCTCTTTCAACATTTCTCCTTTGGATTTAATCACTTCATACAGAACAGCTCACCTAACTCTGTACATTGCCTCATCTTCTTAAGCTCCCTTTAGAGCTAACACAGAAAATGGCAAGTTCTGGCATACAAATGATCTTACTGAATTTGACCATGTGAACCTTGTTGAAAGAGGCAAATCCTGCCCTAGAAGGATGATAAGGCTACAAGCAGGCATCAATAACTCTGTAGAACCAATTCAATCACCTCACACACTACTGCTAGAAACTGTGTCTTCAAACCAAGGGGAAAACAGGACTGTTTCAAAGAAACAAAAGGTGAAAATACTCAAATTTTAAACAAAAAGGTGCTATGGCAATATTACTGTTACTAGAGCATGGATATGTGAAATAATTCATAGAATATTCACTTCTTCACAGATATCCTGCCTGGGTATGATTATACACACAGCTGTATCTCCCACAGGATCTCTCTTTTGTGTAACAGGCAGGAACTTGGACTTTACTTGTATCCTCAATTAGCAAAAAAATTTCTTGCCTTAAGTAAGTTGTCCACCATGTCCAATTACACAGCACGCTTTATACAGAAAATATAAGTCATAACTTATTCAACAGAACAATGCAAAACTTCTTAAAAACACCAATCAACCAAACAGCAACCAAAGAAAACCCCAAACCCCTGCCATCCAACCCTCCTAAAAAAAACTCCAACCACCAAAAATCCAAACCCAGAAACACCCTTTAATAGGACAATATGGCATTCACTCCCCATATTTGAAATGCATGCTGAGTCAGCAGTTGTGGGAAGAAGAAAAGGAAAAAAAAAGAGCCTAATTACTATTGATGGTAATAAGCAGTTCAATCAGTATAAGCATTGTAATTTCATTGACTTCTATTTCACAAGTTTTTTTTACAGCAAATAGTAAGAAATTATACTGAGTGATTGTTAGCCATAGAAGATTATTCCTTGCAAAAGACCACACAGTAAACGAGGTAAGAACTCCCAATAGCCCATTCTTTAAAGGTGGAGAGTTCTCAGCAAATTTAACTTCTAAAGACATTTTTTGAAACTGTAGTATTTCAATACTGTATTTAAATACTGTAGTATTTTAAACACCTGCAAATAATGCTCTAAGTTTACAATTAATGCATTTTTCCACCCACAAAACCAATTAGGCCATATGTTAAAGTATACTTTAAAAACTAACACAATCAAATCAAGATAAGTTTTCAAATACATATCCATCAGGTAGTGCCAGCAATACCAACAGCCAACACCAAATCTGCAATTTCTATTACATGACACAGAGGCAGACAATCGAAACAGAGATCAGTCAGTTAATTTTTAACAAATATGTAAACAAATACTGTTCTCCTGTCTTCTGTTTTAATAGGGAAAAAATACTATTTTTACAAGGAAATAAAAAAAAAAGAAATAAAAAACCCCAATCAACTTCAGGAAAAGAAACTTGAAAAATTTCATTTTAAGTATTTGAGGAGATGAAAAATTACTAGAGAAGAAATTCTAAAGTAAAATATCACTGTTACAATCTGGAATATAAAATTAATAAATACACATAGTATCATAGAATTGTTTGGGTTGGAAGAGACCTTACATCATCATTGTTGTAACATTTCTTGAAAAAAAAAAGAGAAATCCATGTATTTGTTCCATTACATCAACACCATCTGTACCAGAACATAAACTCATAATGGTAGTCAGTACAGGAAAAGTAGCTCACATTTTATATACAGCAATTCTAATCCTTGCCTTCCCCAGACCTTCCAGGCTCACAAAAACATAGGCACATCAAAATCATACTTCTGATCTCAGGAAGGCTGAATGTTAACAACACTTGTTCCTTAAAACAACTACTGTGTTAGTTAACAACTCAAGCTAAAATAATCCTTCCACTTGAACAGCTTTAGAAATATTCATGGTAAAGTATGAAAGCTGCACTTACATTTTCATCTTTTTATAGAATACTTTCATTTTTCAGGTATCTTGTACAACAAAGACTTTAACAACCATGAATTTCTGCTCTATTCCTCAAAGGTAACATGGCACCCTCTTTGTCCTGAACCCAGTTTAATTAAAACCTTTTATTTAAAAGGATATAGCTTAAAATATTTGGACCACTTTCAAAAATTAATATTTAAATAAGCAATATTTCAAGTTATGTTATTGCCTTTCAGGAAGGCTTATTTTTGTTTTCATTGTCTCTTTAAATCAGCATGTAGCACTTGATGATTTGCTTTTTAGAAGTAGAAAAAAAATCACTCAATACACTAATAAAGTTTTAAGTCAACACAGTATAACAACAAAAAAAAAGACTTCATTTCAAGGTTTAAGATGAGTCTGAACTTAAAAGCTAAGAATGTGTTTAACTGGCAGGAGAGATTAATTCATCCAGCAGTAGACACAGCATTAAGGTACAGGAATGGGATTTTGTTTTGCTTCAAAGGTAAAGTGTCAGATATTCAAGAAGAAACAAATAGCTAGAGAATTCAGATGTAGATCTCAACAAACAGAATGGTCCTGCTCAGCTTTAATATACAAATATATTTGCCTTTTTAAGTTAAGGGACTGTTACCATGGCAAGAAAATCACAATTTAACAGTTTTTAACAAACAAAAAAGCAACAAGTGACTTACACATCCATCATGCACATTCAAGGTTGCTTCAAGTTTTAATCTTTGGATAAATTCTCTTCTCCCTGTGAAGAAAAATACCAATTACATAATTTTTAAAAATTGAAGTAGTTAAGAGCCTGCTAGTGATCATTCACAGGTAAAAACCTAAAGAGTAAAGAACCAGAATATAAATTTAAATCTTGAAACAATTCATATGGTTCTCATTTTACAAATCCTAAGACAAGCATGACATTTTCTGGTTCTTCTACCACCTTTCATAAGAATGCAGAAATGGCAAAATGAACATTTCAAAGGTTAACAAGCTGATGTTTCCTCTAAAACTAATAGCTAGAAAACAGAAATTAACCCTGTGGTTATTTGGTTCACTTAGCTGAGAGGGAGCAAGCATAACACGGTTCAAGAAGTACAACCCCTGCATTTGGAAAAGCAACATTTAAGACCAGTAACATACCATTCCACAAAAATGATGTGAAAGGAACAGATGAAGGATAAAGATGAAATCTGTAAACACATATTAAGACAAGGCCCCAGGAACTTTTATGTCCTTATACCCTATATACAAACTGATTTACCACTGCACTCAAAAACATTACTGTACTAAAGACATGAAGAGAGAAAAATACAGTATATTGACAAAAATGTGGTCTTTTTCTGAACTAGATGTTTAAACACATGGCTCCAACTTTCATTTTGAGTGTTCTGATTTTATGAAAACTTTATGAAAAGTTTATACTGAACTTAATATTCCCCAGAAAGCACTTTCAGAAAAAAAAATACCGATAAAACTAATATTTTTTACTTCAATCCCAAACACTCTTAAACTCAAGGACCACTACACCTTTTTTTATTCTGTGTTTGTACATCTCCCAGAACAAAATTCCAGGTAAGAGCGTCAGACTGTAAGCCTATGCTAGGTTACACTGTTTCCAAATAATGTAACTGTGAAATTCACTCAAAATTAACCTAAAAACCCTAGAATCAGGAAAAGAACAGCAACAGAATCCACATCTGAAAAATCCTACATTTCTGAACTTGCTTTGGTTCAGCCCAAGGCAGAACCATGTCAGAACCCGGTGATGCCTCTGGCAGTGTAGCACAGATCTGGAAAAGTAGCTTCTCCTCTCTCCACTTGCTTCCTCAGAATGCTTTTTATTTCTCCCATATAGTCTCCAGGCCTGAAAAAGAACACCTGAGATCCACACACCTGGTCCCTCACAACCATCTGGCTGGAAGCAGGCACTGAGCATCCCTGCCACACTCCATCCTCAAAGGCAGGACACCCTTCCAGCAGCACCAGCTCCCGCAGCTACACCTGCGCCCCAGGCAATGTTCATACAGCTGTCCCTCCATCCAAAGGTCTGGGTTTGATACCTCAGTTTTGCTGGAACAAAATTCAAAATTGCTTATAACACAGCTTAAGTACCACATTAGATGAAGATATACTTTGGCAAAATATTTTTTCTTTTTCAGGAGGAGGTACTTAGTGGGTGAAATGGTTATAAAGCGCTTGCACTTAAAGCACGCCTGAGGCAGCTTTAAAAAGATAAAAGCCAGACTTCTCTCATGCCCCATTTTATAAACACTGAAGTTGTGACATCTCAGGTTCTATAATTTCTGTTAACCAGGAACAACATAATTAGAGAAAGATTAAAATAATGAAATCTTATGCACCATGCTCTAGTAGCAAGAACGTATGTACTCTTCAGTTAGGAACACACATCTACCTAATTCACTCATCTTTCTTTACCACTCTTCCTCACCCACTTTTTCCCCCCTGCAGGAACAGACTTTGGCCATAGATTCTTAACAGTTGGTTTATAGTACCTTCAGTGAAATACTATTATTTTTACAAATCAAATGATTTCTGTGTTTTCAATCAAGATTCCTACTTCCAGGTTAATTTGATTTCTTCAGTTGCTTGTAAGTAAATGTGAATGCTCAGGTGGGAAATACCACCTGCTGCATACTTGTGTATCACTTTGCATAACAGAAACTTAATCTGCTTCAAGGGTGCTTCAGTAATGCAAAATACAGAGCAGTAATACACAACCTCCAATGGGGTAACTTCATTAAGAACTGTACACTCCACAGGCCAACACAACAATACAGTGTTTGCCAGACCCATCACACCTTCACTGAAGAACAGAAAAATCTGATAGCACTGGATGATTGTTGGGCATTGCACCAGGTGCATAAAACACATCTGGAATGAGGTGATGTCTGCAGAGCAACAGGCAGGTTCTTGCTGAGAATCCTCTGTACACACACACCAAAGATGACTTAAAACTAATTTTTAAAAACAAACAGAGCAATAGATTTTTCTCCTTCCTATATGCTCTGGTTTTAATTCAAATCACTTATACCAGCACATAAAAAACTATTAGTGAGTTCTAATCACATCTTCGGTTGCAATTTTTATTCCCTTAAAGAAATCCATTGACAAAATAAGATATGAAAAACTTGTTGCTGCTGTTAGACTAGGATTTTTGGTCTTAACAAGAACACAGTACCCACACAAGTTCCAGTAAACTTGAGATGCAGACATAAGGTGTCTCAAATACTCAACACTTGGCCATTTACAACATTTTAAAAAATTGTTAGGATCGTATATGTGATTTGTTATATATGTGTTTAGTTATTTATCCTTCGATCAGTATTTATCTAAATATTTGAGGAAGGAATTAAATACAAACAAAATTACAACCCTTAAATAGTTTCTATATTCCCTAAAGGTAAAAGGGGCAAGGGAGAAAACAGTTAAAATGTTTTGCCTCCAAATCCCCTCATATTTGATTAAGTACTAAACACAGCAAGACAACTGAATGGATTGTTTGTAGTTTATCTGATCATTCAAAACTAGAACCACCAGATCCTAAGTGGTGTTTCTACTCTAAAATAAAAAACTGAACTCCTCGAATAAACTGATCTGAGGAAGATACTGCCTTTGCTTTTGCTGTTGTTAAAAGCTGAGCAAAGTCAGTGAAATCTGTGTTCCTTGTACTTCAGCAATGACTTCCACAGGTTCACTTGGTTTGATAAAAATGCACAGCAGTAAGTAGTAGAGGCTTCTGATATTTGTCACTTGAATATTTTTGTCACTGATCCACTTTTATTACATTTAAAAAAAATTAAAACCAATTCTTCTTGGTTTGTTTTGTTTTTTACTATTCAGGTGCATCCCAGCTCTTATTGCTAGACTTCGTAACAGTCAGATTCTCCACGCCAAGGACTCTGCTCTCACAGGTGACAAGAATGTTCTCAGTCCTTCTCTCCACCTTCCTACAAAGGCAGCTCTCCTGGCTCCCCTCTCAGCTACGATGAAGGATGAAACCCAAACTTTCAACAAAACCCCAAAAGTACTTTTTTCTTACATCAGCAACAGCACCTCTGTCATATTTAGATTTTTCACTGTCCAATACCACGTACAGGCTCTCAAGCCAGAAACTATTAATTTTTCCCCTTAACTATGCAGTACCCCTAGAAATGCAATAATTTATTTATTCTGTGAGGGTGCTTCAATATATCATAACCTGTATTCAAATAAGGCCTAGGACATGGCCTATCAAGTGATCAAGCTGTCATCACCAAGATTATCTCACTGGACAGTGGAGCACACATGGGGTTTGTTTCAAAACTGCTAAGGCAAATTTATCAACGAGGATACGATAAAGCAAAACAAAAAAAGCCCTGTTAAATTTCAAATGGCTGTGATGACCTCCCTGTGAAATGTTTATGTAGCAGAAATTTGGAAAGCTAATGCTCCACCCACCCATTTTCACTAGATATGCACCAAGTGAAGCCTCAAGGTTCAGCACCACTCTCAGTAAAATGATCAATAATATCTTCAGTTTTTAGCCATCCACCCATTTTCACCAAACATTATGCACAACTGAAGCCTCATGGTACAGTGAAACTCTCAGTGCAGTGATCAATAATTTTTTTACTTTATATTAAGCTGGAGACTAAGGGACCATTCTGTGTATGAAAGAAGACCCACCTTGAGTCGTTCATAATATGAATTTAAATATGGGAAAGCAGATGAAAGAGAAGCTGCAGCTGTTTCTTTGCAACTTCACTTCTTCAAAACATCTACTGTGCACAAGGTCAAACCAAATGCTGCCTTGCCACTCCCACCTGGAGAATTACCCAACCTGGGTGTCTGGGCACATTTACAGAGCTCTAATCTCACTTCAGGGAGCAATACCAAAATACAACAGCATCCCTTGTACTCCCCATTCACAGTCGTTATGACACCATTTAGGTCACAATCCTCGGTTTAGGAATTGCTGATCAGGTGTTCTCTACTTGCCTGTTTTGGCAGAGAGACACATACCTTTCTTTCGTAAGCAACTTAGTCAAAGCTGCTTCAGAACTGATGACAGCAGACAAGTTAAATGCTTCTAGCATGCAAAACCTTCATATATTTAAAACTGTGCTCCAGAATTTCCCACTGAAGAAGTACAGATCATTTCATGATGAAGGTTTAGCTTTAAAGCACACTTGTGCTCCACAGAAATTTAACTAAACTTTGATCCAAAGCAACACCAACACAGTATGAGATGTTAAAAGACAACCCTTATTCAGTAATAGACCCCATTTATCAAAGGAACACTCATTTATATCAAGCTGGCTCTTTGCAAGGCCAAGTCCCTCAGCGCTGGCTCGCTGTGACATTTGGAATGCCCTAGTTTAAAGCTGAAATGGAGCCAGCATCTGTTCCCAATGCAGAGCACATGTTATCCTGCACTCTGAGTATGTTTCAAAACTTCTCTTGGTTTTCCAGGGTAGAGTTTATGCATTTCTGAAGTAACTCCATTTGTATACAGCTTATTTTGCTGGATCAACTACATCAAACTCTGTATCATGATACAACTTCTGATCCACATCTCAACACGCTTTTTCCAGCAACCAGAATTCTCCATATACTACACAGCAGACAGGACTATACACAATATGAACTGAATTACACTAGCCCCATTTAATGGTCACCAAAATTGTGACACAGGAAACTCAAGCAATTTATCTAAGGAAAGAGTGAACCAGCAGTACCACCAGAAACCAAATCCATTGGTGCAACCTCCAGTCCTTTGAACAGGGCCCTGTGTAATATTTCTTCACTCTTCTGCACTACTGTAAAAATGCCAAAAAATTATAACTCCTGGTTCTGTCAATGTAAAAGACTACCTTTCAAGTGACTATGAACAACTACTTCATTATGGCTTAAGTTCAAAACAGATAATTCAAATTATTCTCTGTTCTTAATGATACATCACCAAACCTGAAAGTGTGAACACCATAAAGAAAATTCAAAATATTTTTACTGTCTACAAAGAGACTTCTTTGCCATTTTAATATGTAAGAGCTTTGCTACTAAACACCCAGCATCAAACAACTTGGTGCTAATTAAGCTCATACTCAAATCCTAAGACAGGCTTTAGTAATGAGCTTTAGGTATTAAGAAACACAAAACTTTCAGATTTTGTAACACCAAGACAGAAACTACAGAAGATATGACACTATGCCCTCAGTTATAAATCAGCAAGTCTTATGGTGAGTATATTAATACAAAATCTGATCTCAAAAAAAAACCCACAAAAAGAGATCTGCTAAAGTTTCAAAAAAAAGGTAGTTCAGCAACCTTATACATTTCAGGGTAATAAATAAGCATTCTGGAAAATACTCCTGTTTAGGTTTGCTTCTACAGAAGCTGCAAGAATAGGTTACTGTAGGTAAGAGTATAAATAAGATGTGTTTGCATTAGTAGTAATGGCTGTAATTAACTTTGAAATATCTTTTGGATACTGAAAGTATCCACTCCCAAACATAAGCCTCTACTGGGCTCCGTAAATGGTAAGGTTACAAGCACTTAAGCTTTAAACCAATGTCTTTAATTTCTATTTGATATTTACCATGCTTTATGCCTGAAAGATACTTTTTACATAAAATTCAGCTGCATTAATATTAAGTGTTTAAGGTATTCTCAGTGACAAAAATGAGGGATAAAGTACAAGTACCTTTCTCAGAGAAGGCACTTTATCTGTGCTGTACCGACTGGTGCTAAGTGGATTTCATTCACAAGTACACCACATTCTGACAGATATCCTTACACTGCCCATACTAAAGTCTTCTGTATTGTTCTTGCCACAGATTGCAAGTGAGGTTTTGTGACAGGAGGAAAAAATGCCAGTTTTCAGCAGTTTTAATATTTATTCAATCCTTTAAAGTAGTCCGCTGATCAAATACAAACTACTCACTGAGACAAAAGGCACTTGAAATTTTTATATTATGCCACAAATATTTCTAATTTCTACAGAGCAGAGGACAAAATTCATGTGATAGACCTAAGAGAAGCTCTATCTGTGTAAAAGATAACATGTAGCACCTTACTCCTCTCAACAGGAGACTACCGGAAACAGCTTAAGTGATTAACTGGATGTAGGATTAACTACATGCAAAAGCTTTTGCTGTTTTCTCCACCAGCACTAAAATAAGACTCCCAAAGAAACACCTCGAAATTCTAAAACAGATATCAACACAAAAACAACAGTTATCAGATCAAGAAAAATACACCTGTGCCCTGCTTTCTTCCCCAAAGAAAAATCAAAGGAGGCTTCTATTAACTGAAGGCGAAAAGAAATATTACACAGATTGTTGCAAGTTGGAGTAAACAGCATTACTGTAGGTTTCAACATGTCTTTGGAAAAGCTTTCCTTCGACTTTGGAAAGTCTTCATCTGAAACTGCTATGTGGACAGCAATGTTGAATATTTTCTTATAAAAATGACATCAACATAATAACTCAGACGATCCTTAACAACACTTGGGGAAATACACATCAGGTGCTCTGCTTTATGTTCTCAGGTACTGCTCAGGTTCATCAGAGCTCCACTTTCCAGCAAGAAGAGATGGTATCTAAGAAGCTGAAATGCGGTGTTGCTCCGCTCCAGTGCACAAGTTAAAACTGCTGGTAGCAGAACCAGGGGTCTCTCACCTCTGAGCACTCAGGCAAAATGAATACTGGAGCATGTAGAATCACTAGGAGAAGGGAAGAAAAAGTGGAATCTGCTTTTAAGACGAGCACATTCCTAGCAGGAATGTCCTCTTTCCTGCTGAGGAGGTGCGTGCCCCCACTGCTGCCAGTACTGCCATCACCTTCCTGTGATGCTGCTTCTCCCACTCTGCCAGCAGGACTAATCCCAGGAATTCCAGACAAAGGCTCTGGGCAAAATCAAAGCCTACTATTTAAAGTTGTTTAAGCTAACTTGATACTCATTTTTAAACAGATTAAGAAGTGATTATACAGAAGCTTACCAGCATATCTACAGACGTCTTCTAGCAAAAAAAATCCAGGGCCTGCCTTTCCCACAAGTGAAACAGAGCCCTTAGACAGGGTGGAACTGAGTTAAAGCATTTAACATTCTGCACACCCACCTAATTTGACATACCGTTTAATCCTGGGTAGTACAGGAATTGTACACTGCTGGGTTTGTTTGGGGGAAAATGGGAAATAGATATATAGATACCATAACAGATATAGGTCATAACCTGTAAGATTACAAATGTAAACACCAGGAAACTGCCCAGGATTAGAGTTTAAAGACAGATTACATCAAAGGTGAGCTCAAGTAGAAAGCTGAGTCTTGATAGTAGATGACTGTTAACACTGTACTGACAGAGGTTAAATTATCACTGGGTATTTAAAAACAAATGGGGAAAAAAACCCCTTACTTTTAAAAATTGCATTGCCTGTTGCATTAAACTATATGCATTCATCCTAGATAACAAAAGAAAACCTGTTTAACTCCAAAGACTCTTTTTTTTTTTTAACTGAAGAGAGTTCAGAGGACCTATCAGTGTTCCTAAAATAAAACCAAATTAAAAAGGAACCAGATTTTTTCCTCATTTCCTAGAAAGGTAAATAACGGGAACACACTACAATAACTGTAACAACAAAGCCATGCAATCTAAATAAAGAGGTGGGTTTGGTTTAATAGTTTAATTATAACAGGTTTTTTTATATTGGTGAAGTTTCATTAGTTCAAAAAGGGTTGAACAAACACAGGATATCTGCTAAGCAGAGAGCAGTCAGCACTACTGACACATTCAATTTTCCCAGAGGAAACCCTGCAAATCCTTGAAGAACAAGATGAGGAAAATAAGGGGATATTAAAGTTCACTGATGTGACTCAGATTCCATCTCATGATATTCGCATTCAATATTTAATAATTCAGTACACACTAAAGCATTTGGGACACATCTGAATCAGCAGCCCACTAAGCCCCAAAGACATGAAAATGACGAGACTTGCACTCAAACAGTGAAAAATCCAGCTTTGTTCAAAGGCTGGCATAGTTTGTGTCTGAACTGATCCTTTTCCTTACTGCCAGCACAGGACCGGTCTCAAGTGTCAACAGGTTCTTGATACATGATCAGCAGTATCCCACTGGACTATTTTGGGGACACTCAAGGATAGAAGATCAGGAATCACATGCAAAGTCACAAGAACTCACAGAGTTGCAGTGCAACATCTTGGAAGTGACTGAACACAGACAGGTTTAATGGTCTGCCCTAATGCAGTTAATGGCAGCAATCCAACTGGAAGAAAGCTACGGGAAGAAAAAAAATTAAAATAAATAAATAAAGGAAAGAGATCTAAAGGATCTCTCACATCACCGCCTCATCCTGAAACACAAATCCAGTACATGCTGTACACAACTTGTTTTTGAAGCAAGAGACAGCTTTCATGTATCCAAAGCTCATTATTAGAAGATCAAGGTACAACTTAACTACGAAGCTGTCTGAAACACTCAGTATCAAGGCACAGGCAGTTATTTACAAAGCAAACACATTCCCTGTACAGTCTTTAAAAGCACACAATGTAAATTCAATGCAATATTGCAATCAAAAATGAAAATACATTAGAAGCGCACACAAATGTCTGCAGGAGAACACTGAGGTGCCAAAGGATACAAAGCACATACTTTTGCATCCTAAGATGAGTATAATTCAAATATTATAATACATGCAAAGCCTTGGGACTATACAACCCACTTATATGCACTCATATTTCCTGGCAGCCATTAAGACACATGATTAATGTTCTGTTAATCACAGACATTACACATAACGTTAAACCCCTTAAAATCAAAAAGTACATCTGTGTAGTTCAGCCCATTTCAAGAAATGCTGACAGGACTGCAGATAAGTTAAAAGGCCTCTTGAATTTCTGAAAGACAGAAAATCAACAATCTAAACCAGTTATATCAACTTTTCATCATTTCTTGCTCGCCAAATATAATGCCAGAAATCCACCTTCCATTTTAATTCATATGTCAAAATGCAACAGCAGCAAAAAAGTTGGTGGTTTAGAAAATTAAAACACCAAAACTCAGTATGTAGGTTGATTGATAAATTCTGATCCAGGCAGTAGTATTAAAAAAAAAAAAAAAAAAAAAAAAAAAAAAAAAAAAAACCCAAAAAACGTGTTTTC
>VZRS01009987.1:89454-117720 GCA_013398055.1 Ifrita kowaldi | reverse complement strand
TATTGTTTAACTTATTCATCAGTAACTCANTCAGATGAAGGGGCAGGTGCCTCCTCAGCATGTTCACTGATGATACAAAGCTGGGAGGAGTGGCTGATACCCCAGAGAGCTGTGCAGCCCTTCAGAAGGACCTCAACGGGCTGGAGGTATGGGCAGGGAAAAACAGTTTGAAGTTCAACAAAGGCATGTGCAGGGTCCTGCACCTGGGGAAGGACAACCCCAGGCACCAGGACAGGCCGAGGACTGACCTGCTGGAAAACAGCTCTGCAGAGAAGAATTTGGGTGTCCTGGTGGACAACAAGCTGTCCATTAGCCAGCTGGAGTCCCTAGGGACCATGAAGATGAAAGAACTGGGGCTGTTCACTCTTGAGAAGAGAGGACTGAGAGGGGACCTCATCAATGTATGTGATTATCTGAAGAGGGGGATGTTTCCAGGCTCTTCTCAGTGGTGCCCAGCAATAGGACAAGAGGCAACAGGCAGAAACTGATGCACAGGAAGTTCCACTGGAACATGAGGAAGAACTTTACTGTGTGGGTGACCGAGCTCAGGAACAGATTGCCCAGAGAGGGTATGGAGTCTCCCTCACTGGAGTTATTCCAGAAACTAAACACAATCCTGTGCTGTGTTCTCTGGGATGACCCTGCTTGAGCAGGGAGGCTGGACCAGATGACCCCATTGTGGTTTCTTCCAAATTTACCCATTCTGTGATTCCCTGATTTTGTCATGGACCCTTGGTTTTCTGGAGATGGCTTAACTCCTGCCTGTTGATCAGAGGGGTGAACAAATTCCTTGTTTAGTTTAAATGCACAAACAGATTTTGGATTACTTATTAATTTGTCTTTATCTTTACCTACAAATTTTCTCACTTACACTCTTCTGGCCCTCTCTCCCATTCCTCTAGGGGAAAGTGAGCAATCAGCTTTGTGGGGGCTTAGCTGCCTACCAGGGTTAAACCACAATACTTAAGTGTTCCATCCTCATCTGATTAATTGATTTTTACTCTCTCTAAATCTCTTGAAAATCTTTCTGAGCTATGGAATTGGTCCTGAATGAAGAGGCAGCCAGTTTTAGCCTAGAGGGTAGATCGGATTGAGTCCACTCAAATCAGAAAAGGGCTTTGACATTGATTTTGAGGGTGAGTGGAATGTCACTCTTTAACAAACAGCTTTTCACTGTCTTTTCCTTCTAATGACACAGTTAAACAGAAAAAAAAAAAAAAAAGCAGCTTTCTCCTAGAATGCCATTTTTTTAGAGTAAATTCTTTTTTTTAAAGAAACCATAATCAAGATTTGTACATCCTGATGCCAAACTGTAAAAAGTATCTTTCTAAAGAGTCCGTTGCTTTCTCTACATGTGGTTTGCTTCTAGTTTAGGTTGCTTTCTTTTTTTCCTTTTCAGTGTAACCATGCAGTATACTCATTCCCCAAAGACTTAAATTACAAAATGCAACTAGATATTGTTTATAAAATTAAAGCATAAGCGATAGGTTTCCCATGTATAAAATACTTATTTTAAAATTTTTTTTCTGAAATTATTTTTGAGAGTTCAGGACAGACAACGTAGTAACTCAGAGTAGAAAATACACTCAGAATTTAAGATGTCTAATATTACTCAGAACTTGATATTTCTTCCTTCTTTACTATCCCATAATTTAACTCAGAAGCTAAATAGATGTTGGCTCAATTTTTTTTATTTAAACTGTATATGAACTGTAGCTTATTTATATGTCACAGACCACTGCATATTTTGTTCAAAAGAAGGATTTGCACAAGCTTTGGAATTTTTCTAGAAACCTACTCTCGTGTACCAGTCATGATGTAAACCTGTGAACAACTTCACTAAAAATTATGACATTACTCTCCCACTTAAAATAAAGTGAAATTCTGTTTCTTCATGAACTAGAAAATTAATCCTATGGGTTAATAGTTAATGTTATTTAAATATATGCAAGAAAGTCACAGTAGTATATGTGGTTAGAGTGTGAAGTTCTATTTAAATGCATTATGATAAAACCCAATTACTTTGCCCACAAAATGTTTTCTGTTTCCTGCTTTACTTTTCTTTGCTAGCTATTATACAGCAATGAGTCTCACCCATCATGCTATTATTATATGCTAATTGCAATCAAGCTTTTTGGAGCTGTGTGAAGATGACGGTGTATTTGCATTAAAAAAAGATTTTGTGATAAATTGCTTTTGAATATTGTACATTGTCATATGACACGTTCTCCAACTACCTGTTAAAAAAACAATGTCAACTTCCTAGTTACATTATTGAAAGAATTAAACAGCATAACAACTTAATGTAAAATAGCTTGGAAGGTATTTTTAATCACACTTTTAACATCGAATCAATAGTATGCAAATAAGGAGATGATCATAAAAGTAACATAACAAGATTTTTTTTCTATTAATATATTTAACATTTTCCACTCTGTGACCCCTACCTGATATGATTCATTTTGAAATCCATTTGTAATTTCCTTCTGTCACTTTTATAAATCTGTTATTGACAAAAGAAGTTTGTCAAGAGTACGTTAAAATGGTATTTCAGAAACTGAAGAAAAATAACTTGCGTGCAAACAGTTCTAAGAGAAAGTGATCAGAGTCAGAGTAGTGAGGAAATTTTCAGTGTAATTGAGAAAGGAAAATATGTTTATCTTAAAAGTTTGTTGCTAGCTGTCAAATTCTTTCTGTCTAAAACTGATTTTAAATACTAAGCATTCTAAAATGTCATTTGCTTTAGCACATGAGGAGCTGTGAAAGAACAATAATATTAGCTTTCACAATCACAGCTGGGGGCACTACATCTAACTAATTTTTTTGCTTTCAAATGCACATGTCAGTAAACATGAAGTGAGAGTTATTAGAAGAAACATTTTGTTTCCGATAGTGGCCATAACAAGTGGAAAAGTGGAGGGCAGTGAATGGTGGTTTCTGTGATTAACCCATCAGAATCATTGCAGAAACCAGTTCTTTCCTTTCCACTTTTTGTTTTTGTTTGCTTGTTTCCTGTCATTTCTGCCTGGTTACTGCCAAGAACATGTCTGCTTCTTAATCAGGTGGAATAGAAGAGGTGTTTTTTTCTCTCCAATTCCCTTGACATTATCTAGATTACCTGATTGATGTGGTTTATAGTAAAAGATGTTAATTTTTCTTGGCTAGTTGGACAAGAAAATAAAGCTAATTCCTTCTTAAAGCCGGGAACATAAGCAAAATCCCTGTCAGTTCTTAAGATATGGCAGCAGGGCTCTTTTGATCAAGACACTACTTTTATATTAATGTGGGGAGGAAAAAAAGGAATTTTGTGCTTGTCATATGTGCAGAAAGACCCAGAAACCATAAGCCTTAAGAAAGGACTGTGAATGCACAGTCATTATTATACAAAGGCACTAATTTAAAACCTACATTTTTAAGCTTTTTTTTCTGTTGTGGTTGAGCTTTGGGTTTTGGCTGATTTAGGTGGACATTGTTATTCTAAGACAGCTCTTTTTAGTCCTGTTTTCTATCCCCAAGTGTTCACCAGAAAAAAACTGCTCAGTACATGTAGTTTGAACCAAATCAGGATCAGATCTGTTAATTGATTCATTAATGACATACAGTGAAGTGGCAATCACTGAACTATGCATTCAGGATCAATATCAATAATACAACAGGTACACCACAACACTAGACTGTAACAAACCATCTAAAAATTTCTGCACACTTTTTTGTGACTAATCCTCAAATGGTCCAATCACACACATGTATTCACACACACAACTGATCATGGGGGCTTTCTTCCCAACTAATTTCACCTCTTCCCACCAAAACTAATCCACCCATGAAAGCATTACACCCACCCTGAAAGCATTACACCATGTGCAGCTACAGGTATTTTCACTTCACCGTTATCTTCTGCTGCAACATACTTCCCTGTTCTTTCATACATCTTTGCAAGCTAAATCTCCCATGTAAATTCTCACTTTTTACTCTGGCTGATGGCCATCCTCCTCTCTACTGTGATCAGGAAAAACCTTCTGTCAGGCAATTTTGATCTTTTCATCATGCTTGGTTTTTTTGTCCACTTGCAGTCTTAGTGACAGATGTGCACTACCATGAGAACACTGAAAACACGGCTAAACCCTGCTCAAATTTTAAAACACTAAATTGAAATAAAATAAAATAAAATAAAATAAAATAAAATAAAATAAAATAAAATAAAATAACTGGTGTTTATTTTTTATTTCAAAGGGACATTAGGAGGTTTTGAACTAGTTAGCTTGAGAATTAATACTATTTTTTTTTGTTTTTTACAGTGTCTTTACATGTTTCGGACTGTAAAGTTGGTTTTAGACAGGTGAATTTCAAATGGTCTTATTTAAATTAATGTTTCTATAGAGACAGAAGATCTGTTTTAGGGGATATGAAGGGCTTTTATGGATATCAGGTAGTGACAAAGAGGCAGAATGACTTTATGTCTGGCTCATTTTAGCAGCATGGTTGCATAAAATTACATGAGGGATAGAATTTGATATGCATGATTATAGCAATAATAGATATCATCACTGTTTAATGTGGACATTTTAATTACAAATGAAAGGAATAAATACAACCATTCTGTATAATGTACAGATCTTCTACAGCTATGAATGGTAGACCTTTTTGTTTTAATTATTTGCATCTTGTCTTTACAAACATGTGACCTAATCTGAACATTTTAAAAACAAAAAACAAAGAAAACATTTGTTTATTTATTTGGAACACTCAAATATTGTTTTTTTTTTAAGACATATCTATAGAATACGGATTTATTTATAACAAAGTTTTATAAAATCTGTGTGCATGAAAGAAGTTATACTTAGAAATATGTTCTATATAGAAAAAAAACCCCTCATTCACATCTAAGGATCTTGTCTCAACAAATTGATGGAAATGAGACAGTTTGTGTTTGCAAGAAAATATGCAAGGCATATCAACACCATGGAAGTGTCATTATTATACATAGTGGACTAAACTGTAGCTGAAATGTTTAAAAATAAATCTATATATAATTTTCAGACCCTTTTTCTATCTGACTCTATTGAGAGGCTTCATAAAGCAGTGTTTCTTATAGTTACATATAGAAATTTTTTTTTTTTGGTTCTTAAATCTTCCTTTTTTATGCTAATATTTTTCATAAAAACTATTTTTATATACAATAAATAACAAATTAAGATTGAGTTGCCTTTTGTGTGTTGCTGAAATTGAATTTGAAGTATGTATTTGAATGGGGTCCAAAATCACAAATTTGAGAAATTCAGTTGTCAGTTTTACCTTTATTCTTAGTGCTTCACACCACTGCTGCTGAGCACAACATGAAGTTCTTCCACTTGCGTTATCAAAGTCTTTCATCCTACTTCCTTTTCTCACAGGCATCTTTCCTCAAAGATCAATATTTTTCATTTTCTTCTGGTCTCTAAATGTCTTTTTGCCTTGCCCATGTGTAGAAGCTGAGTCAAAAATGTATTTTCTGACTACCTCAGGTAGACTAATAAAGGATGTTACTGCCTACTTCTACATGTAGGAATTTCCAAGTTTTAATGTATTTTATTGTGTGAAAAAATCATACTGTAACAAACATAGAGTAGGAAGACGAAGAAGTAAAGTTGTAAGAGTATTAAATTCCAGTTTCACTTATTTAGATTTAGTAGATCCATTACAATCAGTTCTCTGTCCTCATTTATTTATTTTCTTCACTTTATCTTCCACTTCAGTAAAAGTTGCACAGTAGGGGAAAGGGCATTGCTTCTTTTTTCTGTCAAGTACTGAAAATGAGAAGATTGCTTGAGGGTTTGTTCATCAAAATTTAATTTATCAAGAGGTGTAAGACAAATCACTTTCTGGATGCATAACTCCTTCGTTACCAATATAAAAATTTGTCTAGACAAATATCCAGATGCTGCTAAGGAAACAAAAAAAAAATTCTACATACAATCTCAGAAATGGGAGGAAATACAGTTCCTAATCCTGAACATTATGAGAGCAATGATCACAACTTACTCAAATATTTTAATTTTGCTTGATCATATTCATCATTCAGACGCAAGAATTTAGTCCAGCAGATGACAGTTCCTCTTCCATAAAGTCCCTTCTCAAATCAAAGAAATCCTTTGAACTGTCACAAGCCGTATTCATCTATACACCTTGCACACATTAGAAACTTTATAGTTGAACCCAGACAAGAAGACTGGGGTAGGAAAATTTTGTGGTTTAATTAAAATGTAACTGCTTACATAAAGCTTCTGGAAAATGGCTGGCAAAAAAACTACTCCCAGCCTTTATCAGGCATAGGAAAGGCAGGTATCTTGCCGCTGTTATTTCCATTGCTGACCCTTTAAATTTTGTGCCTAGTCAGTGTTTTAAGCCCTGGCCCCCACCCCTGGCATGCACTGGTACAGGTACACGCTCATACACAGACACCTGCACAAACATCTCTCTGCTGGCTGTCTGAATCAAAAAAATATATAGAACCTTAGAGCTAAATGCTTCACTAGGGCCATCTAGATCAAAGCTCAGGATATAGAGGAAAATTAATTGAGGTATGTTTTGAATTAATTTTTAATTTATTGAAATAAATCTATTATTCTGAAGTGCTAATTTGTTTGACTCAGATTTTCAAGGAGCTTTGTCACCTCAGCTGCCCTGGATGAGAATCTCATATTTTTGCGAACTCTACCAGAAGTGCAGCAATAGGTGTGCTTCTTTCCACAGCGAGTGATGAATCACCCTGGCCTCCTGATGATGATATGGAACCAGAGCACAGCTTCACAGCAGCAACATTTCAGGCAGTCAATAAGGTTTCTGCCACTCGAGGCCAAAAACCTGCAAAGAGTGTTTTCTCTCCTCCATTCAGAAAAATTTTTGGTTGTTGATCTTGCTCAGGAGGACATACCTGATCATTTTCCCTTTCAGTGCTGTCATTCACCATTAAGCTTTAAGGGTTAAGGAGTAATTCTCAATTAATACGTGCTTTCTTTTCATCTCTCTTTCCTTCCTCTCTTGGAAACTAAACTCCTCAAAATGATGGTACTTCATTCAAGTCCATGTCCAAGGCAAACTAGAAACTGAAAAAATTTCATGGACTGAAATGAAAGTGTATTTTTTTTTACAACAAAGTAGCCAGTTATTGTCTGAAAATTAGAGCTAAATCTATTAAAGAATTCTTTCTATGTCTAAATGACATGCTTTCATGCTTCTTTGGAAATATACTGCTTTGTTCTGAGATTAAGAATGTTACTAATATTCTTCAGAAATGGAACAATGGAAGATGGGAATTTCTGGCATTTGGCAATGAATGATAAAGCCTGTATGTTCTTGTTTCTGAGAACACAAAACAAACTCCATCATTCATTTAGGTCACAGCAAGGAACACAATTAGAAAAGAAAAAGGAAAAGGGCCTGCAACAGCAATATTGGTCTGGCCATTTCTTTTTTCAGCAAAAAATAGCAATAATTTATAAGGATGGGCTGTATATAAACATAAGAAATGCCATATCAGAGTGAATAGATGTTCTGCCCAGGACAATAATGCTCTCTCAGTGACAGCAGATGCCAGATGTTTCAGAAAAAGGAACAAAGCCCCTACAAGGCAACTCATTCTGAAAAATGATTTTTTGATTTATGTAGCCTGAAAATGTATATTGCTTTCAGTGCACTCCATCTTAAATTTTGTTGCTGTGCCGAGCCAGCAGCCATACTGTTCTGAATATTGTTGCAGTTTGTTACAGAATATGCATATTTTGATCCTGCTATTTCTTGCTGTTTTCTTTAACACAATAGCAAATAGTTGAAAATAATAACAAATCTTTTGATATGCGTATATGAGACATAACATAACCGTAGAAATGTCTGCCAGATTCTTGAAGACCCTGATATTGGAAATAGTGGTGATTGATAGAATCTGGAGAAGATGGAAAAAATTGCCATTTCTATTCCTCAGAATTACTAGCAGTATTCAGGAGAAAAAAAGTCACACAAAAGTAACACAAAATGAAGAAGGTCTACCTTGATAGGAGATAGAATTTTGAATTTTTTATATAAGGACTCTATATAGATGGATTTTAAGCCAAAAACACAAACATCTTTAGTTCAAGATGCATATGGGTGAATGCAAGATGATGAAGTGCCATCTTTCTTAAACATGACATTAGTAGTACACAAATTGAGAACTAATATATAGTATTATAAATATAAGCTATAAATTATAAATGTAACTATAAATTTTGGTGGAACTACAAATTAATTTTTAAATAAATGTGTCATGTCGTATTTTTCATGCAGCTCAAATTCTTAAATTTCTGCATCTCAAATCCTCATGTAGTTTTCTTCCAGTGGAAAAAAAATACCTGTGTTCTGTTCACACATAAGGAAGTTTTCTTAAATTGCCTGCAGGATTTTGTGAGTATCTGTCCCATTGAAACTTCAAAATAACATTCTGATATACTTTTTTGTTACTTGTACACATTCCTAGGGCAGTTCCTTGGCAATTCCTTTAAGCTTGGAGCAGCTGGAAAGTATAACAGACTGGATTAAACTGAAAGACACATTAATACAAATTAGCTGGCAATTTGGAGCTGGCAATTCTTTTGTAACTTGATAGTTTAAGTACACAGCCAGTTGGATCATATTAATTTATATATATACAAATACATTTTTTGACTGTTCTTTGGTCGGTTGGTTGGTTTGTTGCTTTTTTTAATGCAATCTGTTGCAAAAGTCAACCAATATAAGATTTACTAGCAAAAAAATCATCTTACAATACTGCTCCTCCTAGAACTGCAAATTGAGACTTTCTTTAAGGGCCATTTGCCCACTGTTCACTGTTTCAGTTCACTGGTGTTGGACAGGTTGGCCAGTCTTTCTATCATTCTGCCTGAAAGCAGAATTTAAAAATTCCAAAATAATAGAATTGTCTTTGAAAGTTTCTTGCTTTCAAACCACTGGTTGAAGTCATGTAATCACAAAGAGTTACCAGAGGCAGCAGCAGAATGGTGGCTATCTGACACACCAACCAGTCCGCTTCTGAGAATGGAAGCACTTCTTTCTGTGGGATGATGATAATGTAAAGTCCTTGATTGTGTTTAGTACTTATTAAAAAGACATCCTATATGATTCACTTTGTATACTTTATAAATCTCATTTTCCTGACCTGAATTTTATTTTGATTTGGTAGCTTTTACCCTCAGTAGGAAATACACTGAGGTGAATTGAAATAAGAATCCTCAAGCAGGTTGTCATTGGAATTCTTGCAGTAAGGAAGGAGTATTATTTTTTCTTCGTGTCTGTTGTTCATGGGATTACAATTATGGCCTTAAACATCAGCAGGGGAGATTTCAGGCCAGACATAATGAAAAAATTTCTAATGACCAGAAGGTTAAACACTGGACTAGGTCACCTGGGAAGAGTGTGAACCATCTACCAGAGGAAGATCTCAAGGCTTGAGGCAAAGTTCTCTCAGGAATTTTTTAGTTTGTTCACAGTCCAAAGTCACTATTCTGTTCCATTGTCCTCTGACACGACTTCTCAAACTATTTTCCCATTGGTCTTTTTAACACATATGTCAAACAGTGATTTTAAGATCTGAAATAAATGTGATATTGGTTTGTTTATGTTTACATTTTTGTTTTTGCTTTAAATAAAGATACAAAATTTTAAAGAATAAGAGCATCCAATTTGCTTACAAGTAATTTTTTAGGTAAACACTTTATGCATCATTGAATAATATTAGCAATTATGGCAATTTTTACAACAAAACCCAATATTTATATATAGTTACATTAAGAGGCTCATATTAATTGTGAGATTCTTAGAACAAAAGTTATTTGTTCTTAATTTTGAATTCTGTGTTTTGCAGAATTGTGTTGAAAAAAAGAATAGACATATAAACATTGAACAGAATTATAAAGCAACCAGGGCACTGGAATTACATGAAAAATTTCAAAGAACTAAAGCTTTTCTCAAGGCAAAAGGTGCTAATCGGTCTTCTCAAGGTGTTAATGAGTCACATGACGGATTCATTTTTGTAGAGAACCCTGGATATCAATGACTTAAAAAAAAAAAACAAATAAACCCAAAGAGAAACAAACAGGTTAAGAAAGACAGAGATTTTTAAACATAGTATAATTGATGTAAAAGATGGAAAAACGAAATATAAATATTAAGCAAAAAGTTATATAATGCAATAATCTATCACTCTTCCCATGTTTTCAAATTGTTTTCCAGATCTTGAGATCCAGAGTTTACCCTTTAGAACCTCTGAGAAAATAGAATTGGAGTTTTTATAATGTATTTGATGAGATTTCCATGTATTTGATGAGATTTCAAATTATCATTTTCATTTCCCATGCCAGAAATAACACATTACTTTTCCAAGTAGTTAAGACATAGTGAAGCAAAGTGAGACAAGAAAACGAGTCATTGCTACCTTTGCTGGGGAAGTAGAGAAACTGCATTTGAAACAGAGGAAATGTCAAAATATAATGAGTATAGAAGGAATAAACATACATGGGCACAATGAAGAATCCTCAGGAATAATTTACAGCTCTATAAAATTTTGAAACTAACCATTGTTGTCAGCTGTGTCAGATATATGCTATCCTCTAAGTTATTTTTGTCTGATTAAAAAAAGTACTTGAGAGTAAAATAAAAAATGCAACAGAGAAAAAAATGGAAAAACAAAATTTAAAGTTAAAAAAAAATCATACATTGCTTTGTTAGAAATTATTCTTATAACAAGTAGGCCATAGACATACTGTATCTCCATTTCAGTTCCATTTGTGATTCTCTCTTGCAGGCCAGATGGTGTTTGAATCAAGTACTTATCTCACAAGTAAACTTAATTAGCAAGTTTTGCATTTTTAACTTTACAGCCCCTAAGGTTTGAAGAACAACAGACACATCATCAGTTTGAATTCAGCTCTGAATCTTGTGTTTACTATAGCTGGCCTTCAGGGGCAGAGCAGAAATTGGGGGGCAGGATTATTTTTATTTGTTTAATCTATTTTCTTGGTATTGCTATTCTTTCTCACCTGTTAAAAGAAAACAAACCATAAATCACCCCCATCCATATATGAAATATAAAAGTGATTTGTGGAAAACCTATAGGTATAAAAACACATACATGGATGCAAAATATATGCATATAAATATCTATATCTCTGTCTCCATAAATAATTTGCAACAACAAATAATAAAACACATTTTCCCAGTGGAATTAAAGGAATTAAAGGAAAAGTACTTAATTATTCTCTTAGATATATCCAGGCTTCAACTCTAAACGTGTTCATGTAACAAATGTCACAGTTTGGCATATATAATTTGTGCCTCAAAGCTATGCCTTAGATGACACAATTTCTTGAAATATTTTTTTAAGGAACAATAATGAGCAGCTGCTTTTCTGTAAGAGCTGTAGATTTTATGACGATATTGTAATATGTTAGTAACTTTCTCCAGCCCCTGATGTAAAAATCCATCCAACTAGCTCACACTCCACTACCTTCCAGACAGGTTCATATTAACAAGCTTGTCTATTGATCTTTTGAATGCAAAAGTACTGCTTACGATATTGCTCAGATTCCCTTACGCAACATTCTAGCATTGTATCCTGCATTCTAAAGTTGAAGTTCTAAACCTAAGTTTATAACCTATCTAACAGTGATTTTCATTGATTGTATTCCAAGAACAGACAAGAGCTCAGCTCTGAAAGACTAGAAAACAAAGTCAGAGTGGGGATATAATTACTTGCTATTAATAAACTAGGGGGTAAACACTGGGGAAAGACAAAAACTAATTAAGCCAAAGGACAATGCTGGCACAAGAGCACATGGGTATAAAAATGTCATGAATAAATTTAGAATTGAAATTAAAGTTTCTAACCATTAAAAGACTAAGGACCAGCCTTTCAATTAGAGTAATAGAGAAAAGAGGTCTGGCTAGTTTTAAAATGGTGCTAAGGGAGATAAACACTGTCTAGTTTCTTGCATTAACAGGAATATAAAACCAGTGTCCAAGTTATCCTTCTCCCAGTTATCTATCTGTAAATTTTCTGATTTTATACATCAATACTCATTCTGTTGATCAGTTGGTGAGAGTTCCAAAGGATATGTCCACTTAAAGTTAGGCAGTCAACTAAATGCTGGCTCTTAGAAAAAAAATTTTGTGTAGATTCCTCAGAAAGTCCAAAATCAATTCTGTTTTTCTTGAAATCATAAACAAATTGGCAACTGAATTCATTAATGCAGAGGTAAATGTGAAATGCTGATCATCTTCCATCATATGTACACAATCTTATGTTCATAAAAAGGATGGGATTCGAAGAAAAAAGTTTGTTTTACTTCCTATATTAATACTGATTAACACTCCGAAATATTACTGTTTTTGTAGTATCCAAATAACTAGGAAAGTTTAATTTTTTTGTTGATTTTTTAATTGATGGAGTAATCCAGTGATAATGACTGAAATTTAATGTAGACACAACTGATTAAGTGTTTGGCAAGCAATTCTTAGAAAGGAGGGCAGCTATAGTATTGAAAAGGTGCATTGCACAACTTCCAGAAAACAACAGCGAGATAAATGGATGGGAAGAAAAAGAATATCAGAAATGTTTGGACTTATACAAGCAACTCTGGTACCATCCTTATTATTGAAAAGCTGTATTTTTTTTCTGTGAAGTCTGATACGGATTACTAAAGTCTACATTTTCCTGTATCTAGCAGAACTCTGGAATGTGAACCAGAACTGGATAAATACATCAATCACCTGATAATTCCTACTTTTAATTCGCTTGTTTTACATACATTTATCCCTCTTTCTATCCTGCTTTCTAAGACAATTTTAATTAAAATTAATTATAATTAATTAAAATTAATAAATATATTTACTATAATTGGTTTATGCACCTGCCCCAGAAAATTCAGTGAAGTTCCTGGAAAAATCCCAATGTTTTCCAAAACAGGTTTTACAAGATCAGTGTTTGAACACTCATGGGAGCGGAATCATAAACAAGTTACTCAAAAGTCTTCACATCATATGCATCTACACAAGTCACTTCATCCAACTAATCAGTAAAAATAATAGGAAGGATTCAATTTAATCAACCATTATTAAATAAGGCAATTTTCAATTAGACTGAAGAATTGAAATCATGAGTCATAGCACTTTTTTAAAGAGTACTTACCAGCCTTCGTTCCTTGAAAAATTAAAGCCCTGCACTTTCTTTCAGGTACATCTTTCTGTCAAATGTTGCCAGAATGATTTTTGCTTTTATATCTTCTCTATATTCTTTACTCATATATTTATACCTCTGCAGGCTATTACTGTATTTGTAGCTAGTGTCAGTACTTTTCCTTACGTTTACCCTAGGCAGAAAGACAAAACACATTTCAGAGCAGCAAGCCCTGAGGAGTACAAGACCCCTATCGTATCTTGGTTCTTCCTGGGAGCCAAGGTTGAAACCAGCTCTTCAAGACACATCTTCACAAACAAAGTTTAGTTCCTATCTGAAGGGGAGGATTTAGAAAGTGATTGAACCCAGAAGAATGACCTCGCCACTTACGTCTCTAATTGGGCATTTCTATCAGTTATGCTAATTTGCTAAATTTATAAAACTGTATTCACCCTGTGCAGAGGCAGGCATTTGGGCATTTTCTTTATCTGCCCCTTGGAGGCCCCCAAAAAAGACAAGCCTTTATATCACCTCCTATACTAATATTATCTCAAAAGAGACTTGTTTTATTTCTAGGCTCTTTAAGGCATCACAAGCAACAGAGATCTATTTGTCTCTTCATAGAACAGAGCAGGTACATACTGGGAAGCAGAAGTACAAAACTCTGATCATACAGGTCTTTATTGAGCAAGGCCCACCAAATGCAGTGTTTATCGGATTCCATCAAAGCAGTTGGTATTCTCTCAAGATTATGCCATAAGAAGCAACCACCACAGCAACTTTCACTTATAATGCCATAAAAAAGTTTGACTTAAGCACAAGTCAAAAGCTTAGCAGAGACTTCTAATACTTCAGACCGACATTTATCACCAGCCCTTGAAGCAGCTTTTTTGTCTACCATAAAATGACAGCTAGAATAGCTTCCTCAAACTTTCAGGTCTTCCATAAGTTACAGGCATTGATGTTTGTCTTCAAATCCCACTTGGGAGTCCATTTACTATAATGTAAGGAGTTACAGAGTAGGACCAGTTTTTGTAACTACTGTTTTTCTTTAAAATCCTGAACAGAAAAATATCAATGAAGTCATCATTTGTATTGTGTGGAAAAAAGATGCAAAACAGAGAGACAAAACAATTTGAACTACATTTCCATTAGATTAGCGTGTCAGAGAGACCAAGAAAAATGAAACAAGCTCCCAGCTGGGAAAACTTGTAATTGCAACCAGCCAGAACATTGAAACTGAGACAGCAAAACCACTAACAAGGGAAAAAGAAAATTTAAGAGACAAATAAAGGAAGTATTCTCATATGTACAACAAGAGCTCCAGTAAATATGACGAAAATGTTAATCAGTAGCAGGATGTTAAACTGGCACTAAGAAAACATAAAAGTGATTATTACAATGACAAGCAAAACAGATAACGTAACAGAACAGAAATCTGCTTATAAAGTGAAAAAAAATGAAAAGAATGAAAAGAAAAAGAAAAAGAAGGAAAAACACTAGGACAAAATTAAGAATGAAGATGTAAATCAATAAACAAAAATGCCGAAAGCAACCTGTTCCTAGAATTTCACCCTCAGCGAATGCAATCAAGACTAATGGTAACAACACAACAGAAGAAGTCATACTGCTCCAGGGATTCCATCAATACGCCTGTATATACCCTCAGCATGTGTGACATTAAGATAATGCAATCTAAAAAAATAATACCCATTAAAGGAGAATAAAAACAAGACTGTGCTGTAATTTCTGAACTAAGTCTGGTTTATATTCTAAGATATTTTTTCTACTTTACCAAAGAATGCTATGCACCCTGACATTAGTTTCCCCTCTACCACTGCAGTCAATTGTTAATGCTACTAATTAATTTATGCTTTTGCTAAAGATAGGCAAGTAAAATGTTAATGAAAATTCTATAACTAGAAGTGTAACCGACATATGACGCTTCTGAAAAAAATCAGAATGTATTTTCTCAACAAGGGGCTCTGTCAGAGCAAAGGATTTTTAAGTCAGCATTATCATTGGATGACTTTAAAAATAGTTTAGACTTTCAGTTTAAGATTACTAGACTATGAGTAATTATTTAATCTATCAATTATCCGCTCTGCCAGATTATGCATGGCTGGCTCAGAAACCTCACATTTTCCTCCTTTTTTAAAAATTTTTTTTCTTTTTTTTTACTTTTTGTTTTTTATTTTTTACTTTTTTTTTTTAAATTAGGTGTTCATTGATTTAATATGCATAAAAAAAATTGGCACTTGCATAGTTTGTCTACTACTTCTACTTACACTGCTGAATTGCAGAGTCTGGTAAAAAAATGCAGTCATAAATTTTAAAAAACAGTTGCAACCATTATTTCATTTTGGTTGAATGTTTGTGTGGTCACTGACAGTCTGATTCTCCTATGACAGAAGAAACTGCCTCTCAGAAAATTCAAGATTTTCTTTTGCATTTAGAATGCTAAGGTAAAGAGTTTCATGATGAGTGGGAAACTGCACTGTCAAACCATGAGACATTTCCCAATGCAAAGGTTTATTGAGGCCAGGAAATTACATATATGGCCAGTGGAAGTGAAGAATTTGGGACGAGACTGTGGTAACAGGGATAGAAGCACAGGAGAGTCCTGGACCACAGGTGTAGATGATATCTTGAACTGAAAAGACAAGTTTCTAGGTGAAGAGACAATAAGCTGAAGAGCATTTTTTTCATAGAATACTGTACGCTGAAGAAAAATTCCTGAAGAAAAAGTTGAAGAAAAGGAGGATGTAAATGAGGAAACAAGAAACTTGAATGCTCTCATCTAGAGCTCTCAAAACGCAACAAGTAAATAAATAATTCTACAGACTGTGTGGTGGCATAGGAAAAGAAGAAATTCAAACTGACAATCAGACTCTCAATGGTCCCTACAGTGTTTACTGGGGTTTTAAAACCCACAGATGCACAGGCTTTGTGATGTATAAAAGCTGAAAAATACATTCAAACAGAGGTGTTCAAACATTAGATCCCTTCTCACTGGATGACCTCTCTGAGATATACCGTGTGAAGTTACTGTATTAACTGCAAGCAAACACATGTATATTTGTTTTCGAAGAACTGAATTTTTTTCAATCATACTTTTCACTTTTTTGCTACTCTACTGAACTTTTTTTGTCCTTAAAAACATTAGAAAAAATGGTCAGCACCTTGGTATCTAAATACAATGTATCTGTGTTGCAATACTAAAATAACAATTTCTAAATGTAGATTTAGAGTTACTTCAACATACAAATTCTCTGAAAAACTTCAGGATCTCTTGCTGTTAATTTCTGTATTGCACAAGTGGAAATAAAGACATGAAAACTATTTAAAAACATGGCTCCACAAAGTGGAGTTAATTATTGCAAGGGTAGAAAATAAAGAGTAGAAATTCCCTTTTAATCTCTGTTTGTGTTACAGCAATGAAAAAAAAAAAAAAAGAAAGAGCTTTAAATTAGTTTTTGGATGGGTGAAGTGATAGTAGGAAAAACATCCCATGGGATACCAAAAGTAGGTAATGGTACCTTCATGCCTAAAAAAATACTACCAACACTATGATAAATAATTAAAAGGAAACAATGCCAAGTTCACAATTGCTTAGGACTTGTTTTTATAAACATGCAGGTGATCAACCTGGAAAAAAAACAGTCAAGTGACTTAGGTCATTATTACTTGAAGCTGTGCAATAACAACTGTGAAAGTGAGACTATTGGTTAGAATTGAACAAAGTCTACTTATTTAATTACTGTTTTCTATTTCATCAATCTAATTTTTCAATTATTTTATAGTTTATCTAATACTCTTATATATACAGAATTGCATAAGGATCATAAGGGTCTCTCAGACAGATACATTTTCAATCTTCCAGGCACCAATGGGGCACGTTAGGGCTCAACAGGAAAGAAAAATACAGACTATTTAGAGGTTACTCGTGTCTGAAAAGCTGAAAAACAAACACAAAATAAGGACTAAAATCTTTGACTAAACTCATCAAATTTTTAAAGGGTCAATATGCAAAAAATAGGTTTGAGTCAATGAAAATTTTCAATTGCAACTCCTTAAATTATACTGATAATAACCCAACATCATTTTTTATGGAAAGCAACAGAACTAAGATAATAAAGCTCTCTCGGATTGCTTGAAGTTGTAGTTCTCAAACTAATTTTTTTTCTATAATTAAAAGACATTTAAAATGTGTCTATGTTTTCCTGTTCCAAGTGACTCTCATAATTGATGATTTCTGAAAGACAGGAGCCGAAGGGTTTGCCAGGATAATATTCCTGTGCTTTCTTTGCTTCTAGAAAAAATTGTCTCATTTTGCTTTTAAAGTATTTCAGATTTCCCATTTATTTCACCACCTCGTAAACCAGCCCCTTAACCCTGGACAATAATGAAAAAGTGCCTCTTTTCTGGCTGCCATAATAACTGGCTCTCTGGAGGGCTCTATGTGCACTACCTCATCCTAGAGGTATTGCTTCTGCAATGATGACTTGAAACAAGGGAGCTCTAAATAATGGATTAATAGGAGAAACAACAAAAATGCATCTTTCTGTTAGATTTGTGTTTTCCCACGTTGTGTTGGAGCTCTACTCTGTCCTTTGAATGTCTTTCAAAAATACAGTGGAGTATTTCTACATCATACATCCATATTGCTGATTCTGATTTAGGACCAGCTCCGAAGATCAGTGAAGGTATTCTACACCTGCTTCATTCTGAAATTATACTGTTCATGATGATTTATAATAATAAAAATCCTTATTCACTTTCCACTTTCATGTTCTGCATCTCTCTATTTTGTGCTGATGCTTTCTTAAAAGCCAGAGCAAAAAGAAAATAAAAATTACCCATGAAATAAGAATCCCACTTAAGGAAGAAACGTCCATGAAAATGACAAGAATCATTCTCGTTGTCTTTGAGAAGAATAAACATGGGCTTTAGCAAAATAAACAGCTAAAAAATTTGGAAAATCTGCAGTGTGAATGGAAAGACTTGAAAAGCATGTATATGCTGTTCTGTATATATAATATATATGTTCTATAAGCACTGCCTAAAAATTGCATTTTATATATTCTACAGGCGCTAATTTTATAGCAGTTTTATGGTACATATATGAAGTATCAGTCTAGTAAAATAAAGAAAATACTTAGAGGGTATGTTCAATGACAGCTGCAGGGAAAGTGTGGGATACCAGACTTGCAAAACCACACTAGTTACAATTTTAATATGGAGGTTCTTATATTTCCTTTCATGATATGGCTGGCATTTGACTGTAACCTAACTGAATCAAAATACATGGTGCCGGTTCTCCATTCATAATTGTATTTAAGGTAGGTAATCCTTCCTGCCTTTTCACTCCATTAAAAACACATTGTGTTTTGTAACAATAGATACTGAGGCTGTCTCAGCAAGGCCATTATATGAATTTTCCAGATATATGCATACAGTCTCAATAGAACAAAAAAATTTATGCAGATGTTTGCATTTTGTTTTCCTTGTACGTCTGTGGCTGTGTATACACACTTGTGTAAGTGACTTGGCAGATGTAGACAGATTTTTTTTTTTAATGGGAACAGACAAGGAATCAGTTGTGTTGCAGTGCGTCCTGCCTGTAGCTATTTACAAGAAAACCTACCAGCCCTCAATAATGTGAAAATCTTCTTGAGAGGAGCAATGCCATAGCGGTCACTGAACCAGAGAAATTCAATTTGCCTACTGTAAAGTCTGTTTTGTCTGTCACAGAAACTAATTCAATCCAAAATTACTTACTAGATTCAGCCACACTAGTCAGGGAAGGGTGTCCAGTACCTGTCAACAGAGCGGGGCTCGTAGGTAGGAAGTGCCAGAAGCACTCTGTGTTGTTACTCTATCCAGAGCCTAGACTTGCTCTTTTCGTCAGAATTGGAGTTCACATTTAAGACTCAAGTCCAGCAATTTTTCTCCTCACACTGGGAGATTGTCTGAGTTCTGTCAAAACAGCATAACCTCTAAGTTATTCTTGGTGCTAAAACTGATTTTCCAGGAATATACAAGGAGGAAGAGGGTAAATGAAGAAGAAAAATTAGACATAATAATGTGTAGGTGTGGAGTAAGACATTTGTTCCATTCAACAGGGCTAAATTTGCAGACAAAAATAAACAAGTGAACAGCAATATGTTCATATGTTTTAAATAGTTTTCCTGGATAAGTCTGACAGATATACGATAATAAACATCACCTTTGGACTGTGTTTCCCCCTTCACAGTATGGAGTTAAGAGGACCCAGTTGCTAACTTTTGAGCAGACTGAGGGTATAGATGCCTGTTATTCTTCAGTGGTGTCCATGCCAGGTTAAAGTAAATACTGACACGAGTTTCTTCTAAAACAGATCCAATTCAGATGGTTGTAACTCACTGCACTACTTCCCCCCCACCATGCCTCCAAAGCAGGGGGGAAGAAAATAAGATGGAAGAGCTCATGGGCTGAAATAAGGACAGGGAGAGATCATTCACCAATTACTGGCACAGCCAAACCAGACTTAACTGGGGGAAAATCAGATAATAGATTACCAACTAAAATACAGACAGATTGTGAGAAAAAAAAAGACAAAGCTGAAACACCTTCCTCCTACCACATCCAACTTAATTTCTTTATTCCCAGGTCCTCTACCTCCTGCCCCACACAGGAACAGTTCAGGCAGATGGGAAATGGAGGCTGTGGTCAGTCCATATCAGCTCCTCTCTGCTGCTCCTTAGTCCTCACATTATTTTTCTGCTTCTTCATGGATCCTTCCCATGGACAGTAGTCCTTCAGGATAAACCTGTTCCAGCACAGGCTTTCCATGGCCTGCAGTTCCTTCAGGAAACATCCCCATGTTCTAGCACCGAGTCCTGCATGGGCTTCAATATGGATATGAAAATCACTTTTTTGGCTCTGAAGTTGCAGTGATTCACTGTCGCAGGAGTTTGTTTTGCTGTTTAAATAAGCTGGGATTTTTTTCTTCCTGTGTGGATGACATATGTAACAACACAGCCTCACCTTTCAGTCTTCAGTTTAACACCAAATATATGTTTCAGGTGGCTACTTTGTGATGAAAAGTTAATTTAATGTATAGATATAAATCATTCTTTTCCTAAGAAAACAAATGTTCCTAAGTGTAACAAACGAGGGGAACAATATTGAATTGCAGAGTTAATTTAAAATTTGTGATCTTTGTATTACTATGCTCATATTTTGAAAATGGAGTTTTGTTTGTGTGGTTTTAAATGTGTTTGCTATAAAGTATTTCACCAGTTAGCCTTTTCCACTTGTTATCAAAGTGGCTTTGAAATTTCAGGGGGTCCTAGATCCAATGCTAAACTTGCACAATTAAAGACATAAAACGCTTCTTGCTGCCATCTTGCTGGTCATTGCCCTCTTTCACTTAACCTTAAAATGTGTTCATAGTGACTCTTTTGAAAAACATCTTGATATCGTTTTATACACTAAAGTGTTTTATGCTTTACCATTTCAGAAAGGTCAACTGAGATGAAGGGTACAGGCCTATTTTTCATTATTTTCTTTTCTGGCATTTTAAATTATTTATTTTATTTTTCCTTTTTGGCTTTATTAATTTTATTTGGTCACTTTTTTTTTTGGTCTTTTTCGAGAAGGTACAACTGCACAGAGGAATTAGGCTGAGTTTACTCTATGGTAGAAACTATATTCAAAATACTGTATTTCCTTTAAGAAATTAAGATAATTGTCTAGTTTTATGGTGAATACTTTTGCTGGTCTTAGCCATAAATGTCAGAATGTTGTTACAACAAATGTACTTATCTAGGAGATATCAATTAGCCTTTCCATACCTTCCTCCTTTGATGACGCAAAAAAAAGTATATTTCCCAAGAACATCTTCCAATAACTTATCTTCTGTGAATACTCTTAAACCTGAAAAGAGAAAATATTTATAATTCTTGATACAATATATTTACATTTGGTTTAATATACAAGTTTAATGTCAGAGAATGTGATATATAAACTTAACAACTAATTTCAGCCTGAAATGTTAATATTTCTTCTAAACTCATAAAGTATAATTCTAACAGGTGGTAGGGATGACAGGAAAGTTAGATGCATTTTTAGAAAAGAATGTTACCAAAGAGAAGACAGTTTGTCACACTCGGATTTTAATTGCTACGATCACCACAAAAAAGTATCATATTATCAAACTTTATAACAAAAAAGAGAGAATGCTGAAACTTTTTTCTTTAAACTGGAACTTAAAAAGATCACCAACCATATCTGTCTGCCAATTACGCTGTTGAAATAGATGAAAAAAAATTTGGTGGCACATCCTAAAGCTGGTGTCAGTTGAGGCATTGACAACTCAGCTGAACAAGAACATTCTTAAAAAACAATAAAAACATGAAATCATCCTGCTTTTTGAAGTAGTCATGTCACCTTATATGGGACCTCATCCAAGATCTCCTGTTCCTCTTCAGACTTCATCTCAGCTGAGGCTTGAAGTGAATGAACCTTCAGACAGAAAAAGGAAGATCTGAAGCCTTTTTCACCCAATATAATTAGAGGAGTCTTACGAAAACATTTCTCTGAGACAGAAAAGAGTTTAAAGAAATCAAAAAGAACAGACACAAGTACTTCATCACATGAAAAATAAATATGATCATTGTGGGAGTAGGAAAACTGTTTCAGCCATCAGTAAACAAAAAATAAACTAATAAAAGGCAGTTCAAAGTTTTGGGAACTTGGCTTGATAGTTTCAATGGAAAAACAGAACAAGCGCTGAAAAAAAAAAAAGAAAGACTTTAAAAGGCTGTGAATATTAATTTAATTAATATAGAATATAACATTCAGTTTATATCCATTTATGTGTGTATATAAAATGAACATTACAAGGCAGCATTATAAGAGGCATTTAGTGAGGAGTCCAGTGACAAGACAAGGGGCCAAGGTTTAAACTGGATTAGGGTATATTTGGATTGGACATAAGAAATAATTCTTTTTAAGATGAGAACAGTGTCTCACTGGTACAGACTGCGCAGAGAAGGTGTAAATGAAAATGTTGAAGGTCAGGATGGTTGTGGCATTGAGTCCCTGGAAGCACCTAACCTTTGAAATGGACAATTTCCAAACAAAAAAAAAATAGCCTTGCTCCATTTCAAAATGGTGGGTTGGTTGTCTGTTTGTTGGTTTATGTGTATAAGCACTGGTCAAAATACTGTTTAGAAATTCAAGTAATATTAAAATTTACTAATTGACCTAAGACAGAGAGAAACTTCTGTCAATACTGTGAGCACATTTCAGGAATACTTATATCTCAAAAGCAGGGCTAACAGACCTGGAGAGACCACCATTCTGACAAGGCTAATGTGAGAGCCCTGTTTTTTGGCATGAGTCCAGGACCCACTGTACCAAAACACAGAGGTCACAAACTGCTGATATCACAGAGACTTCATGATATCCTAATTTCTGAGCATGGTTCTAAGTTTCTAAATGATGTTTCATCACTTTTGTTTTTATTTCATTTTATCTGGCATTAGCTGAAACTCATTTCAAGTTTTTAAGGAATATTGAAGCAGTATGCTTGTCCTTTATTTAAGACTGCATCTCTGCTTGAACACAGTATTATTTTGTCTACTTCACCCCTTGATTCTCCCTTCTGTACTGTTTCAGAGAAATTAGAATGAAGGATATTGTAAAGAGACAGATGGGCCATTTTAACATTGCACAATTCACCAAAATAATTCAGGCCAGTTTTAGCTGAAGAGGAAACAAACTGAATACATTAAAGATATGTTTGGACAGGCTCTTGATTTTCAAACTATTTTTTTAATATTCTAGTTTCTATTATGCGTTCATTCCACTGAGAGAATTTTTTTTATTTTTAACTGCTCTTCACAGTTTTAATATTTTATAGTATTCGCAAAGAAAGTTAAGTATTGTTTGATTTATCTCTTCTTTTGATAGCATTGTACACTGTGGAGAATTTACTGGTGTAAATCCCATAATCTCTACATTATGTAAGTTTACCATGTGTCAGTGGGTAGACTCTTGTGTGCCAACTTTTATCTTTGTTCTTCAGTTTTCCCTCTTTTTACTATAGGTTTTATGTTATCATCCTTAACCATCTGATTGTCAGTGTGCACTGCACCACACCAACCTAAATTTTTAGTCTCAAAATGTAACTGCATTTTGAAATTAAAATCCTTATTTCAGTGCTAATTACAATTAAGTGGCATAAACGTATTAAAAAAAATTTAAAGGATTGAACATTTCACTTGGTTGTTTTTATTTGGACTCACTTAGTGGCAACTCAAGCAAGAAAAGAACAAACAAAATTCCCTGACATTTCACTAATGAACCAGTTTCCAGAGGGGTAAGATGCTGTTACTGCTGAAGTCCAGCATGTCTTCTGTTTCTCTGACCTGAGGCTGCATTGAATCCAGGCTTAGTCCAGCTGTGTGTAAATTCTTCTCATAGAAAGTGATGTTATAAATGTGGATGTAACCATCTGATCATCGTATAGGATTTCAGTATAGCACTATGTTTTCTTTTTCTTCCCTTCCTGACTTTCTTTCACAGGCAATATAATTTTTTTTACCATCTCCTATATAATATGTATCAGAAAACATTGATCAGAAATTCACCTTTTAAAAAGTAGTAAATTTTTCTGTAACCTAAGGGTGGCAGCAGCCTAAAAAATTTATTCTGATTCTTCTCTGCTCTAATAATAATTTATCTCCTACGTAAATTATTGATGATTTTTATCACATAGTGATAGACCTGTGTGCTCTGATCGCATCCTCTTCCTTGTCTTTTTGGAGTGTAATCACTGTATCCTTCATTAACATCAGAGTTGAGTATCTCAGTTGGTTTCTTTCCCAAATGACACCTTCATTGATAGAAAGAGGAAAATACATAAGTAGTGGTAGCAGGTTCTCCTGGTAACAGTTAGGAATGTAACCTGACTTTGCATTTGATTCCCTTGTGGACTAGGGACTGTCACCCCTTTAAAGTGCCTCTAACAAGATAGAGAGCATTAAGGACAGTATAGAGAAACCATCTCTGTTTCTTCACCTTCCCCCAGACCTAATACACGATGGCTTCAGTTCTTCAGACTATTAGGAGGAAAAAAGAAATAGAGTGGCTGAATCCCTGAGGTAAGTCTCCTGTTTCTCTCTGTGTTTGAGGTTCATCCACAGAGTCTGAGCACAAGGACTTGACAACGAACTTTATCCCATGGGTCACTTCAAGGCCAGCTTAGTTATGGGAAGCAATCTTTTCCTGTTCATAACCAAATAAAGAAAATAAAACTAAGGGTAAAATAATGGAATGGGATGTGAAAGGAATGTGTAAGTTTTCAGTGTTTACTTGTGCTTCAAAAGAACACACTAAAGTTTTTACTTGAGAAAGGAATTGTCATTTCCATCCAGTGCACTTCATATAATTTAATTCTGTAAGTGTATTAAGATGTGTTATTCTGGATGATCTTAGAACTAAAGTCCCAGCTAATACTTTTTTTTTCATTATATGTGTTAATCATAAAGCTTTGATGACATCATATAAATAATTGTACTTTACTTCTTTTTGCTTCCCTTAATATTTTATGTCAGGTTTTACATAAATGCACCCCTACTTGAAATATGGTACAATAAAAGATACACAATGAAGAAAAGTACTTGTTTTAAGAGCTCTATATTGACTCTTTCTGTTCCAATCTATTCTACTCTATTCTGTTCTATTCAGGATCACGTTTATGTAATTTTGCTCTTCGCTTTTAATAGATAATGATAAAAGAAATAGTTATGCCTTGCATATAGTGTTTTCAATTATTTTTCAACTATTTTATCTGTACTAGAGAGTTCTCTGAGCTTCCTAATCTATTATTCAGAACATTATATGTGTGGCGTTACCATAACACTGGAATATAAGTAGGCATTGTGCAACATAGGCCAGGATCATATGATCTATCCAAAAAGTGTTTTGGTTTTTGCATTAAAAATGGCAGCAATAAAGTGTTTGTGTAAGAGCACCAGAGAAAGAAGAGGCCACGTAGAGTGTTTCTGCTTTTTAAGTAAAACCTGTGTGTAATTAGGCACCTAATAAATGCAGTGCTAAGGGCTTCATTTTGGTTTTGCTTGTTTGTCTGGGCTTTTGTTATCATTTTAGTTTATTTTACTTGTTGGTTAATTTTTTTTTTTTTTTTTTTTTTTTTTTTTTTTTTTTTTTTTTTTTTTTTTTTTTTTTTTTTTTTTTTTTTTTGGTGTGGGGAGGGGTTCCTTGTTAAAAATCTTTTTCATTCCTAACTCAATAAAAATTTGCTGTTCTTTGGTGCCAGGAAAAGCAATGGGGTTTATAAAGGTCCTTATCCTTACACAGTGACGAAAGGCTACAAATGCAAAAAAATCCTGTGTAAATGTCTCTACTTAAGTATAAGAATCTAATTTTAAAAAGGAAAATTTCTATTCATAGGTTTTTCTATTGATCCTTGTCAATCCACTTAAAAAATTTTACTGCACTTCTTCAAGCATATGCAGCACACATCTGTCATATGAATCTGTGAAGCTGTCCTTTTCGTGCATATATTTTAAAGTGTAAAAAAGAAACACAGGTTGCATAAATTTCTTTTAATTAGGCCAAAATTATTTCTATGGATGGTCTACTATTTCCAGTAGATATTGTGGTGCAGGTCTTTCAACAACAAAAAAATGACTATCACAAACCACCTAGTCTCTGCTACCCTGCCTAGATTCTCCAGGGTCCATGGTGAAATGAATATAAGAGTCTCCAACAGAGGATTTTTATCAGGACTTTTAGGGAATAGCTTTCCCTGAGTAAAATTGCAACTCTGTATATTGGGAAATGGTGTATTTGGCTTGTGAACTTGCCATATGTGAAAGCCAGTAAACAGCTGGCTTGCAGCTCCTGCCTCTCCATGAATATTGTTAGAGAGATACCAGTTCCCTTGCCAGCTTCCCTTCCCAGATTCTCTTCCCTTTGTTGATCAAAGTCTTGACTACCAAAGCCCACCCCAGAAATTACCTGTCTCTAATATTTCCTTTTGGCTATGAAAGAATAGCAAAGTCACTAGTCATTTGGACTGTTTATATACAGAATGAAACAGGTGCTCATATGTACTGAAAAAAAAAAAAAAGTCCCTAAAAATATATGATTTTCCTGCAGATCATCATCTTTTCAGATGGAAGTTTCCTCATTTCCCTACTATGACCTGCTATTTTATATGTCCTTGTATGTATACTGCTTCCTTTAACTGTCGTGTAACTCACTGATCTGCACAGCTATTAAGAAAATAATGGTAAATTGCCCATATATTTGTGAAAACCAGAGTTAAGTGTGAAGAGTTTTTGCTTTTTGAATAACCAAGGGCTCTTGGCTTTTGACTGCTCTCCAGGTACCACATAGTCCAAGCTGTAATACAGATGTACCACTCACTTGTATTAGTTCAGACAAGTGCAATCCTTCTTTACCAAGACAACCTCAAAATTGCCATGACATGAATTTTTCTTTCTCAGGTGACACACTTTTCATACAGAAGGAACATCTGATGACAGCTGCATTGACATAGAACTGTGTAGGACAATCTGCCTCAGAAATCTTAGTTTCTTCCTGTGTAATAATTCACAGCAATCATTTCTGAACTATTTTTCTGTTTGTTTGGACATTTGAGAGTCAGAGCATTATTCATTCTGTCTCTCTCTTCGCTGTCTCCCTCTCTGTGCAAAATTTTAAGTAGTCTATGTCATTCCTTCTTAAACCTCTAATATCGACTGACCCCCCCAAAGGTGGGGCAGGACATTTCCTGGCAACAAATCCCTCCACACTTCCACTAATCAAGCAAGTGTACAAAGTGCTCCACAGTCAAAAGCGAGCAAGAAACAGGGTGCCACAGACCTAGTTAAATCTTGAGTAGGAGCTTCAATGTCCTCCTTACTCCCCATATTCTATGTGACTTCAACAACTAATAATTATTCCAAAAGGACAGTTTTTAATCGGACCTTGTGATAATCATTACCATATATTTTTCTAGTTGGTTATGAGTAGTGTGAATTCTGTTTGTTTCCACTTCCCTGTTTCAGTTTCAGCCTTCAGACCTTAGGGCAAGATTAACCAGTCCAACTGAGGCATTCTTTTTTTTTCAGAAAAAACTAGTCTATGAAGGAAATTTAAACTTTATTAAATCTCTGTCTCTTAATTTTCCCTTTAATAATGAGACTTAGGGGACTGATAATGACACTAAGGAGGGAACTGCAAGATACCTGTCTCAAAATTACCTCTATGACTACGGAATTGATTTTTTTTAAGCTTAGTTTTGTATTACATGAGGGCATATATATGTTCATATGGGATTCAGGAATGAATAGCTGCTCAACGACCTTGAACTTACCTGCCCATCAGCTAGCACCCACTCTGAAGAAGGGAGGTGCTTAATGTTTGCTTTGCCTCCCAGAAGACCACCTGAGCGAGAAGTTATATTGACTGAAGTGCTTGCTCTCTCTCTTACGAGAGTCTGAAAAGAACAGTCTACCCATTCACAGTATTCAGCAGAAGTGCTCAACATACAGCACATTAAAGATTGGAAAATTTATCTTATATAATATATCTTATATATAATATATCTTAGTGTTATGATCAAGTTATTAGAATTACTATAAAAGCCTATGCCTGAATTAATGTGCAAATGAGGCCATATGTGAAAGTCAATATTATGGGTTTTATTTGATAATAAATATGAGAGAGAGAGAGAGAGAGAGAAAGAGAGAAAAAGAAGGAAATAGAAAAGAGGTGGGGGGACAGAAAGAGACTGACAGAGACAGAATAAAGAAAATATCACCACTCTGTGGATCTGACCAGCATCTCAATGATCCTCTCCTGCTGGTCTACTTGGTGGTGAGGGTTCCCTGAAAAGCATAGAATCCAATGGATTAATATACATTCAGGCCAGGTGGGAATGCTCAGGTAGCTCCCCCGGGTGGGGCAGTTTGACACAGTGTCTTGCAGCAAACTCTGGGTCTGTTGCATCATTTTGCATCACATGCAGTCCTGTGGTGCAAGGCCTCTGGAGAGCGTTT
>VZRS01009987.1:57320-89437 GCA_013398055.1 Ifrita kowaldi | reverse complement strand
AGAGCGTTTGGGGGGGGGGTCTTTGATGGATTCAGACACCTCCTCAGCTGCCTCTCACGTGAATGTCGTGGGGGTGTAGCCCTCCCGGGGTTGAGGTTTCACAGCTGGGCCAGTTGTGTAAAGGCGGATGGGTATTCAGTGCCTCTGACCAGAGGTTACACCACACACCTGAAGCCTCCTCTGCCCTAGGTTGGGGGTGAGTCTGTAAACCTGGCCTCTGTGGGCTGTGGTCTCCCTCACCCCAAATCCCGCCTGGGATGATTCTCTGCTGCATTTGTCTTTCTTGTGGATGCATTCCTTTCCCTCAGCCTTGTTTGTTTCTCCCTAGACCTGACATGATTGAACAAGAGTGTCCCCTTTATCTTACCTAGGTGGCTTCGCTCACAGTCCAAAGTTCCTGTCAGTCATCTTCAAGGAGGGGTGGGCTTCTGTGGTTGTAGCTTCTTTATACAGTTTTTGCTATAATGGGCAAAATTCGTTCATAACAGTGTTTAAGGCATGAACCATTTCAGTCTCTGACACTTAGAAATATGTAATTCATTTCTAGAAATTAGACAGATAGTCTGAAGTTGGTTGTTAGGCCTTAAAAAACCAATTTAAACCATCGGTAAATCTACAGTCTTTTATTCCAGGTGAAGGCTTTGCTTTCCTCATAAGAGTTGAAACATTCTGATATTCAGGTCCTGCAGTAAATCTGTCAAAAACGTCAAATTCCAATTTATGACACCTTGGACAGAACTGAAAGTGTGGCTGCCAATCCATGAAACCATTGATAAGGCAGCACTGATCCAGACAGACAAACTGAACCTTGATGTACCACAGAGATTTTCTGCCAACACTTTTCAACTTAACTTTTATGTTTATTTAATCAATGTTTCATTTTTACCCCTTCTTATCCTCTTGAAATGCCTTAAGAGACATAAAGAGAGTGAAGTATTTAAATAATAAACTCTTAAACATGAGGAACACTATCTAGTTACTCAAGTTTCTTTTATGATTGGGTCACTTTGTCCTGAAATTTGAGGAAGATACCATGAAGTTTTTCAACTGTATGAACCATAAAGGTGAGAATCTTTCTTAATAACATGAATCACAACTTAAGCTTGATAAACAAATTCATCAGCACTGCAAAGTAATCTCAAACTATACAATTGCAGTAGAAGGACCTACTTTAGGACGAAAATCATTTCCCAAACTAAAATGAAGAGTATAGTGCTGTTATTATTTTAAAACTACTTCACCTATTATGAAAGTTCTCACTGATTTTACTAAAAAATTCTAATCAGTAAGGATGGATCCACATCACAAAAATTGCAACCAAGCATATTACAGCTTGAAAAATGAGGATTTCTCTGCATTGCCAAAACAAATTATTTTGACCTGCTATAAAAGTATGTGGAGGCTCCTTCAAGCATTATCATGGATAAGTCATTATAAGACTTGCAAGTTCATACATCACTGCTCTTTGCTGTCAGTATGAAAAATAGGACTTTTTGTTTACTTAAAAAATTGAAATGTCATGATTCTGCTGTTGAAAAATGAGGCGGGAAAAAAGAGTGTCCTCCCATCTTTGAAAAATGTATTTTTTATTGAAGCAAAAGAGATAGGAGGAGAAAGAGATTATGTACATTCAGGGAAGCAGACTGTTTTCTATCGACACAGGATAAAGGGTAGTAATAATTATAGCTGGGTCATTGAAGACTAAGTGTCCAGAACCAAGTGTGGAGCTGATGACAGCATGAGTCAAAAATTAAGGTCTCAACCTACAGCAGACCCACCTTTGAATCCCCAATAGATACATAATTAATAAAGGCATGATGAAATAAGATTCATGTTTCGTGATAGAGTGAGACTCCTTGGTCAGAATGCATCTGTTAATAATATAAAAATCCCTTCTGGAATGAGAGTTTAATAATTCTCATTCATGCTTTAAATAGTAGATCACAGCAGTAAATCAGCACTATGATTTTAGAGGGTACAACTTATGAAATATAATATATGGTTTCTGGCATTTCATTTATTCTAAAATCATTTTTTAAATATTCTGTAATATTCATTCCCAGAGGGAGATTGATCAAATAATCATGCAAATACCAACGTACAGCCTGCATTAATCTTAATTATTTTATTATTTAAAAGCTTATGGAAAGTAATTTAGCTGTTGTGATGGAAGGAGAGATTATTCTGACAGATTCTTAAAATCCATGGATAAATAAGGGATGAGCATGTGTGTGCATTCGTTACATACACTTTGAGGTCCCATCCTGCAGCTGCAAAACTTCTGTACTTTCTATTCCCAGCCCTATAAGACTACGTCCATTTCAGTGACACTCAAAAACGGTTTACTGCAGAATGAGTTTGCTACGTTGTGTGGTAGGAAGAGCTAAATTTTGATTCTTCTATTTCTTTGTTTGTTATCAATTTCTTATAGAAAACAATAGTAAATTCACATATTGAGAAAACCTCATTGGTTTTGCTGAGGTAAAACTGCCAATAATATTAAAAAAAAAATCAGAGCTGCACAGTGTCACTGAGTTTTCCAGGCAAGGAGATCTTTCTTAGGTAGTCTCAAGTGCAGACAGGAATGAGAAATGTCTCTATCAGATGGCAGGACTTGCACTAAGAGGTTGTGAAACCTTATTTTGCACCTCATGAAGAAAGATAAATTCTGTGAATACATCTCCTCCAACAATGAACAACTTTAATTTTAGTATCTTCTAAGCTCACATCTGTATCATGAATCCAAGGATAAGACAGTTTATAAAGTTCTGCTACTTATTGTCCTCCAATGTCATGATGGAAAACAAACAAGTCAAAATGATAATCAAGTTCTGAAACAGTTCAAAATAGAAGGAAAATTTCAGAAAAATTCAACTCCTAGTTCTAATATGGGTCAAGAGAAAATTATTTCTTCCACCCACCTTCTTCTGTGGTGTCATTCTTCTATTATTTAAAAGGGAAATTCATATTTCTAAAGAAATTTTTTTAGTCTAAATATTTAAAGAAAAAAGTGACGTTTACAGAATCCTGATTATCTTTTTAATTAGTAAGAAATAGTGACTAAATCTGCCACAAGTTAAATAAATGTTCCAAAAATTAAGTATTTTTCCTCAATAGTTGACTTTGTTCATAGTAACAAGTAGATTGTCAGGTTAAATAAACATATTTTTCTATTATTCACCTGTTACACAATACACATGAAGTTCAAAAGTGTGCATTAATGAAGACTTTAATAAAAATTAGAAGACAAGTGAAAGTTGTTTCCCATGCCTTTCTTCTGTCACACCATGTTGAGGCACTAGTAGGCTGAAAAGCTTTGCCCAAAGACAAGAAAAATGCTTCTAACAAAACTCACCCAAAATTAAACACACAGAGATATCTCAATTTTTGGCTAAAAAATAAGTGTATATTCTTAGTAGGTCACTAAGGTGATTAAATTAGATTTTCTACATTTTTTTAAAATATATATTCTAAGGGGATCCTCCTCGAAATTCTGACACCTATCCCAAATATATTTTGTGATTGTATAAAATGGGATGAATTGGTCGAACCTTGAAAGGTAGTGAAGAGTGAAAGGACAGCTGCCTGGCAAGCACTCCACAGCCTACTGAGACCATGGTTGTTTGTGGCAATATAAGAATTAAATAGATTATATCGCATGAACCACATACTCTAACAGGCAGTTGTGGTGAGTTAATAGACTATACGTATTTTGCTGTCTGCATGTTCAGGAAAGTTTAGGGGGAAAAAATGTAGAAAATTAAACTACATACTACTAAATGGATCTATGTCACTCAACGGCATGCCATAGATTTTTTACTACTCAGAGCTTGTGGAAACAAACTGAGGCAGAATAGTGTTTGTGTATCAGGGCTGAGAACAGGTCCTTCAAGGCCCAGGAGAATGGGGGCCTTTGGTTTGGAAGAAAATCATGCGTAGTCATTGGGTTTCAAGTTAGAGGCCAGACTCATACTTGGCAGATTCAAAATTCTCATAGGCTGGATGAAAGATGAGGAGTGGGTTTAAATTTTCTTTTTGATCAAAAGGCTGTAAGAAGGAGAGGTACACAAAATACCTGTCCATATATAAAGTTGTTTTTCTCAAAGTAGTAGAAGGAAGATGTTGTCTCCCTTGAAGTATTTATGTTGATTTAAGCAAAATTTTTTCTTCTGGAGAACTGGTAATGATTTGGAATGAAAAGTTATAAAGGGTATGGTTGTGGTCCTGAATTTCTAGCTCACATGAACATGATCCCACACTTCAATTTACTACTGTATTTAACAGAAAACTGTAGCTTATGAAAATTTGTCTCTGGCTTTTCTTGAGGTTCTAGGGATCTGCACAGGTCTGGTCTATCTTAGAAAAAAAACCTAACATCAGCACAAAATGCTAGCACTGGCAATGGCTATTTGGTCTGCGTGCACATATTTTAAAAAACATGTCAGCTTCCTTTAGGTAATTTCAGTAACAAGTTCAGGTGAGCAGCATTATTTTGGCTCAGACAGAAAGAGAGAAAAAAACCAGAGAGCTTCAAAACTTCAAAACAGACATCTTTTTTTATTACCAAATTTTCTTTTATCAGCAAACTAAGGCCTGAATAATCATTCAAGGAACTATTATACTTGAACTTTCTTTCCTAATCATTAAATAACCATATTGCATATGGCATCAAGTATGACAGAAAGAACTTCAAGGAAGCCAGTATTTCTAAAATACTAGACCAGAATTATGCTATTGGAATATATAATAACTATGGAATTCATAATAACTATGGTGATCACAAGAGAGCTCTGCAGATTTATCGTCCGTGAACACACACTTGCTTAAGTGGTAACTTACATATGAAGGCAATGGTAGACCTGGTAAAACTATTCTTTACCCATCAGGACAGCAGGAAGTTTCCAATTTATCTGCATTATCCGGTTCAATGCTTCTGCATCCAGAACTCCCAGCATCTAAAGGGACACAGGCTTATCTATGCTACTCTTATCCTTGTGTTAGCTCAGTAACCAGCATTTTGTTTTGTAAAACCAGTTAAACACCACTTTAAATTTTACCTTATGATGTCTAAGTGTTTTTTTTACTGGGATCATGATGGATCAGAACCTCCTAATTTGAGACAGATACTGGGTCAAATTGCAAGGTGGAAGACACCAGCTTGAATCAGCTGATGCAACTGACAGTTCTTAAGTTAAAGTAGAGAATCAGACCACTAGAGTCCCCTAACTTTCCTTAGAGAAAAAAAATATACACTAACCTAAAATAAAATGAACTTATGGTCTGTAGAAACTGATTTTTCATCATGTCTCTCCAAAAGGACCTAGGATGTACGTGGTAGAGAAACAAAACCTCTGAAATTAAATACAACTTGCAACAAAAGGACACGTTAGGAGAAGCAGTGTTTATTATAATGTCCGTACTTCATCTCTGTGACCCTTATTTTCAAAAATATTTAGCAGCAGCAGCTCCAGGAGAAGTTCAAAGGAATTGAGTTATTTAATACTTTAGAACTGAAGTCCTCTTGCTGACTCTGTTAATAGCATTCTGAAAATCTACATTCATTAATTAAAAGTTCTTTTAATTTTGCATTACCAGAAAATACTTTGTAAGCTAAAAATGTGTTGTATCCAAATTCTTATAATGGAAATGATAACTAGCAGATTATTGAGATGTTACTAGAAAGAGCTAATAAAAAATGGCAAATATAATATATCTGCTTTTACCCTCAAGATAAGACTTGTTACTGTACATAATGCTCTTCCCGGACTGGATAGTGTAACAGATGAACAAAAAAATTGTGTACATAGATGTTTTAAGCAATAAACATAATTTGTAAAATTCATTTCATGTTCACACATTACTGCTGACAAAGGTCTTTTTACCGTCACTGTTAGAGAAGAGTAGTACAATCCTTAAGTACCTTTTTCAGCAATTATAAACCAGTGGCACTAAAAAGGCTGAATGTGTTTTTTCAGTGTGCACTATTGTTTGCTCTTTATGGCATCTTCTGCTGTGCAATAAACCCTATAATTAGCTAGATTTAGTCTTGACTGAGAGGAATAATGCTGTACATCTATAAACCAGAGCAAATACAAGTATGCAGTATGTTCTGCATTAAAGGCTGAGAAGGACATCTTGTTTAGGAAATAATCATCGGAGACCCACCTTCAAAATCCAGGGCAGAATGTCAATGGATATTATGTTAAGTAGATGGAACTCAATTCAGAACTAGCAAAAAAATGCAACACCAAAAGAGGAAGTCATTAAGACTCAATGCCCAGTGGTTATATTGCTCGTGAGAAATCACTCAGGTTGTATGGGGATACATACCTATTCTTTTGTTATAGTTGTTTTGCTGAATACATGAAAAATGAAACTGCTGAACTAATCCACACTATAGCTCAGACATAATCACATATATAAAGTACCCTGCCTCTCTGTCAGAGCAATATGAACTGACTAAAATATGCAATTTACTATTGTTTCTGAGAGATTTAAGACCTGATTTGCAGCACAGTATTCCACTATTATTTTACTGGGGTTTTCTAGACATTAAAATGGTGTAGTCTGTAGCACGTCTTTATTAAACTTTTTGTTTCATAAACATGACTACATTTATATGAATGCATTATTCTGACAGTGCCTAGAAAGATGATTTACAATCCAGCTCATTTCAGGTATTTCGGTACCTTGCAACTTAGAAACTCACAGAGACACTATCTTACTTCTTTTGCCATTTTGATGCCTGTGGGGTTTAAAGAGTATTATTAAAGATAATTAATTTATCATCAAAGAAAGGACTATTTTCTGATAGGACATAACTGGAGGAAAAATTCATTTAGTAGACATTGTTTCTTCTACAGTGCAGACGTTTTTCCAATCTTGAGAAACTGCAGTTCCAAATGGGACAGATCAGCATATTTCTTCTCAGTAATGTCAGCATGTGTTGTCTTTGACTCTAACCTATAGAGAATTTGGGGGCTGATTTGTTAAACATAAACCATCTGCTTTTCATAGAATTTTTGAGCTTTTCTTTTCAGAATGTTTAATTGAGGAAATGAGAGATGTAACTGTTTAGATAAATTTCCTTTAAATAGTCACTGACCTCTTGTGGAGCTTAATTTGTGGTCTCCAAGCCTATAAAAAAGCAAAATTATGGTTTCATTGATAAGGATCTCCACATTCTAATACATAATTTCTTGGGATATTTAAAGAATGAGACACACAAAGATGACTTGTCTGCCTGCATTACTGCTTGCATATCCTGTGTTATACAGTGTGACACCAGAGAGCTAGAATCCACCGTTCTCTTTGCTAATGGCATTTTACCCTATTGAAATTAAACATACATTTTCAAAAGATGGGATCCTGCTGTGCATGTAAATCAGTTTCTTGCACACGTACTAAAATACGTGTATACCAACCTAGCAATTTGAATACATGATTACCTGAGATGCTTGCAGAGTCATGATAGAGTTGTCCTGAGATGTTTATTTTTTGTCACATAGGCAGTTTGAAATACAAAATTAAATATAAGGGAAACTAAGTTCTTAGGCTTTGTAGTAATTCTTGGCAAATTACAAAGGACTTTTGTATGGTAGTGATGATCCTCTGTAATTATCTTAGAACTCCCCTTCAATGAAATGCACCTGAGTCAGTTAAGCAATTATACAGTCTTTTATTTATCTGTACAGGGACCTTAAGCAGTAATAACATAGAGTTGCAACACTAAGATTTGACAGAGAAAGATTTTTCCAGATCCTAAACCTTTTGTATTTTACTTTAGCAAGTTATTGGCCATCTCATGTCATAGCATTTGGACATGAAATCTGTAAAAGATTTGACCAGTATGGTCAAAGATGATGAGAGATTATATTTTAGATTCAGTGGATCCAAGCAAGATTCGCTCAGTAGTATATACCTTTCCTTTCCAGCTCTCTGAAATATCCAATCCCTGTAAGGAAAGAGGTCTCCATCAAAGTTTCAGTCTTGGGCAATTATTAAATAATGGGGTTTTAAGTTCACTTTGAAGGTTTTCCTTTTTTATTAAAATTTTTCACATCCCTAGCGTATATTACAAACCTTAGCAATATATTAATGTTGACTTCTGAACATTATTTTGACTTTCAACTTCCTGAATCTGTCTAATTATAAAATCAAATCAGAAAAACTATTCTAACAACTGAATATAAATTTTATATTAATTATTTATCTTATAATCTCTGAAAACTAGAGAGTTTTAATAAAAACTGAAGACAGGACAAGGTTTCAAAAATGTTAGGTCTTTGTAAGGTATGGCTTACTTAGTCATGTACAACATTCCTTAGACATTCTGTTATTCTTCATCACCTAGTGATGACTTCTGGTTGTTATGTGGGGAGAAGAATTTGGTTTTTTGCTTATTTGTTTGGGTTACTCCTGGTGAGGCTCAATGGTGAGTATTAAAAAGCTCAGACTAAATTAAAAAAAAATGGAGAAAGCAGAGAACAATGGTTGACATGGTTAATAACACAAAAGATAGAACTGTAACAGTCCCACACCTACAGCTAAATATCCGATGTAAGTTGAACCTACACAGATATTCCTTATTCCTGCTTTGTATGTACCAAGAAACAGAAGATATTGCTATTCTTTCTATTTCTTCCCACACTGATACAGACTCTTCTTCAGTCCCTATATTTGATATATTCACTGTATATTCATTGTTTTGTTCTTTTCACATAAAAGACAGGAAATTTGTCAATGTTTCTCTTACTCAGCAGGAGTGAAGCAGCTGCATTTTAATTTTTTTTTTTTCAGCTTGGTCACTACCACGTTTAACAAAATTATACTATCATCTCAAGTCTTTTAAGTTTGCTGGATATCTGAGCCAAGAAACTAGAGTTTATTTAGGGTCTATACATGGGCTTGGAATAAGTCAAAGTCATGGAAGATGTACAGTGCCAAAGCTGAAGAAGCAGAAGTCCTTCATGGTCTTGATAGCTCACATTTTAATTTCATTCTTGCATCGGATTACCTCCTGTGCACACCAAAGTTGAATTCTTTTAGGGGAAAAGTACTTTAAGATCAGGAAAGTTGTCTTATAGAAATGCTTGGGCCTTGTTTCTCTGCGGTATTGGAGAAATATCAGTGTAAGTTACAAATATTCACATACATGCTCTGTGAAACCATGTCCTGAGCATTATGTAGCAGTGTCATCACTCAGACTTGACACTAGACATATTACACAACATTTAGTGTATACTTACACTGCAACTTGAGCAAAGACAAGTCTCAGAGTTCCAGTTTGGAAGAAAGAACGCTGTTCACTTGTGAATATTCCACCACTATAGCATCACACATTGAGCTAAGGAACGAAAACTCATTTTTTGTTAGCTTTATTAGTTATAAAATAGTTATAAAATAGTAAGGGAGAATAACAGTTTTTAGGGGTATTATTATTATTATTATTATTATTATTATTATTTTTATGTCCTTGGAATGTACTTAATTAGGGAGTCAGAAACACAGACGTTGCTCACCGACCCAGCACAAAAGCCTTGCCTCTCAAAGTAATTCCGGGTAAGATAAATGCTTTATTTTTCTCTCTTCTACTGATTTTCTTTATCACCAGACAGATAATACAAGTTTTTGGCAAACACTTGTCCATTTTTATTGGTTTTGCTTTCACTAGTGGTTTAGTTTTATTGTTTGATATTTTTCTTCTTGACCAGACATGTTTGGTAAACAACCAAAATAATAACACTTCCTAGATGGTTGGAATATGTATGGTCTTAAGGTACCAATGAGGAAGATAAACTTTTCCTTCCTAGATTAAAAAAAGAAAAGGAAAACAAAGGTTAAGTTATTATCCTACTTAACACTTTCAACATGAGTTACTAGTTTAGTTGCAGGAAATGGACAGAAACATTTGGAACAAATTTTCTAAACTGACAGCCCTATATAATATAATTATTAAGGGGTTTGTGGAGCTTGGATTCATACATGTTCTTGGCATTTGAATACGTAATGATATTGAGTCATTAAAACTGCTGACATTTAAGAAAATAAACTTAAGCAAAATATTGTCTGCCATCATTGGTAATTTTTCCCATAAATCACTTTTAAATAAAATACTCAACATATGTTGAGCTTAACAGGTTGGCAACTGCTCAGAACAAGACTATGCCAATTTTTTTTATTTTATTTGCTTTAATTAGGAAAGCAATTTGGATTCAATATTTGCAAACTACCACAAACTTACCAAAAGAACAGTGAAATTGTTTTATTGGAAAGTTGATTTTCGGCTATCTCTTTGGGAGACTTGAAATTTAATACCAAAGTAGAGAGGTTAAACAGCACTATTTCAATATCATTACTTTGAATTGGAGAGCTTAAATATGTCTTAAATGTCCTGATAAAATAGAATAATCAAGAGAAAGTTGCCATTAAGTTCTCAATTAAGAAACAACAAATTAGTTATGCCTTTGAATTATATGCAACTGTATTATACTAGTTAGTTTTAGCAACATCCTCTTTTTTCTTTTTTTAATTACTATTTTATCAGATCATCATTCTTAATTTCTGCCCATGTACTAATGAACTATTTGGCTTGTATTTACTTAAATCTACATATTTCTCCTTGTAAAGAATTATTATTTGGTTGATTAAGATAAGTAAAAATGGTGACACCATTTTTACACTTTTTTTCCACAAAATTTAGTAATCAGTAATCAGAAAACAGCACAACAGAACAGAATACTGGAGGGTACAGTCATAATTTAACTAAGTCTGCACATGGTGGCACAGCCATAAAGGGTTACATAGATGATGCTGTATGAATAACATGCCTAGTTTGATAACACATTTGGGTGGTAAATGTTGTGACGCATATTCTCGCATTAAAAATACATAGAAGAAGATTATTATTTTGACCTTTTATCAGCAAACTGCGAATGCAGTGTTTTTAGCCTCTATAGAGATGGCTTGATTGTCACAGAGATTTTATTTTAACACTGTTGTGCTTCTAAGGAGACTAAGTTATATCATGGTTGAGTGACTACAATGGTCTTCTCCTGACATACAGTTGAACCATTAGCAGAGGAGCTTAGGTAGACCAGAACTAAACTAGATCAAGTCCATCCAAAATTGATAGTAAAGTCAGAAAATCGCATAGACACTACAAAACTGCCATGTAGATCATCGTCTTAAAGCCTTAGCATATATTATAATCCTATACTTCCATATCTACGGCAAAGCAGTTGCATGTAAGTACTTGCAACTGTATCTTTAGAATTCTATTGTCAGATTTTCTCATAGACCTCAGGAATTACTTCAATATAAAAAGGACCCCCTGCTTATTTAGGTACAAGATGATGCATGCTTTCCCTTCATGCCAAGAGTAAAGAGTTCAAGGTATTCAAGAGGGTAAATTTTAGCATGTGAGCAAGTGCTCACTAACTGAACCCCAGACAAAGACAATGTATAAAGTGTTATACTATTAAATGGAGACATTATAAACATCTTTTTTATTATCCCTGTGAATGCTTGAATAAACCAAGATGCTATTTTTTTGTAAACCAAACTATTTGTCATAAAGCCAAAGTTGAAAATGATGAAAGATGTGGAAACTTTATAGGGTCACCATTATAAATAAACCTCACACCAACAACTGGCTACATTTCACTGCAAGACTGTGGAAAATCTATTTTTAAAACTGAATAAACATTATCCGGACTTAAAGGAAAAAGGCATATTATTACTTTAAATATTTTCACTAATGGAATATCCCATATCAGCATTCTAAGGTGAATTAATTTAGTTCAGTTGTGCAGCATGAAGAATAATGTACCAAACATTAAACTCTCAGGATTTTGTTTCAAAGGCTTCTAGTTAATAAGTCTCTGCTTTCTGCTAAAGTTTATGGGATAATTCAGTACAGATATTTTTCTTACCTCTTTCTTCACAATAAAAGCTTTAATGGAAAAGTCAAACTTAACAACTGGAATGACTAATTTAGGTTATGCCATAGTATGCAAATAATATATATTACCACTCTATGGAATAAAACCAAGTAGAGTTGTCTTTTTACATCTGGAGTACTTTTTTCAAAGTCAACTAAATCAAGACAAAGAACAGAATATATAGAAGAATAATTACTCTACAATTTTGTACAGGACAATAAGAGACAGACACAGAGAAAACAAAGTCTTTCAGGAGTACATTTATGTATTCTGAGAAGCATATGCTTATATCATAAGAGAATACAGGTATGACCTGGGAATTTTTCAGGGAAAGGGAACATAATTATGGGAAAGATTCAAATATTTGCAACATATGTTATTTTTCTTTTCATCTGTAAATTTTCTCCATAAGAAATGTTTCTTAAATATTTTCAAAGTAACCAATAATTTAAGGCACGGGTGCGGGAGAAAGTTTTTTTCTATCATGCAGTGTAAGTCTCAGTCAAATCATTCTGCAATCAGTGAAACAACTCCCTTTCTTTTCCTTTTTTAATAATTTTGAACATGAAGTTCTCTCATCTCTGATTTACCTATGCAGTAGAAAACCATCTCTGGATGCTGCAACATCCAGTCTTCTGCTCCTTAGCGTTCCGGCTGAGCATTGCACTTCTGATTCGCACTTGTCTCCAGCAAAAACGGACCCTCTGATAGAGGCGACATGAAAAATATCAACACCCCACACCTGCTTTGTAATGAAATTGAAGAATAGCCCATAAGAACACCAACTGCATATTAATAACAACTGTGACAGTGGAACATGTGTAAACAATGCTTCTACAGAAGCAGAGTTTAGGACACAAAATAATTATCTACCTTACCCTTCTATGAAACAGTTGGAAAAGGTTTTGGAAAAAATGTATGGATGGTACAACACCCAAATTTTATCCTTAATACTAGGAGGCAATATTCAACAGTGAATGTATTCCACGAGCATAAAATTAAACTGCCTCATTTTCAGAGAAACTAAAGATCATAGTCCTCATTAAGGTTGAATTCAAAAAACCTTATGATATTCCTGACATGGGAGAAGATTCTTTGTGACATGGAAGAACTCAGGAACTATGCTCCTTAAATTCTTTTTTTGAAGAAAAGTTATAATCTAATAAAGTTCTAGTCAGTTTATAACTGAGGGATTTATTTTTGAATCAATATTATTAGAGTTACTTGAATTAAATTGGACTATCTTGAATTATAGGTTACTGGAATTAATTTTACAAATTCTGAGCTTAATCTGAAAGTAGCTTCATAATTTCAAAATTTCAAAATTCCTTTTTTCAGATCTATTCAGTTGAATTTTACCTTCAAATTTTATTGCCTCATTCGAATTTTATTTGCTTCTGAATGCACAGAGAAAACCATTGAAGACACTGTACTTGTTAGACTGAATTTTCGTCTCCGTTTTGTTTCATCTTACACATGAAAACTCTAAATAATCTTAATTTTTGTAACAAGTGTGTTTAGTACTAGTGTCCAAACTCATACATTTTGTTCTTATGACTGGTTGTATCTAGAAAATTCAACACATCTAAGAGACCCCTGGTAAAGCACACAATTATAATTAATTAGGATTAGACAGGGACTAGGAAAAAAAACCTTTTTCTATTTGATTCTTGCCAATCATAAACACTTGTTTTAGTGTCTGAAGATGAAGTGGAAGTCCTCAGCTTTTTAAATTATTCCCAGCTTAGACCAGCATAATAAATTATTTTTAAAATACCCTGAAAACTCTTTCTCACCATGAACATTTCTCTGAATAAGAGAAATTGGTCCAAGGATTGGGATTCATGAATTTGTAGAAGAAATGTTTTAGGATATGTCCTACCAGTCAGCATTACAGAATGTATCACCATCACAATAGTACTGAGTACAGAAGATCAAGTTGCCATACAAGTTTCTTTCTGTCACAAAAACATGAATTATAACTGCAAACCATTATGGCTGAGTGGCTCTAAATAAAGTGACCTGAATTGAAACATTTCGACCACTGAGCTGGAAATACAAATCAAGAAGAATAAAGCTGAGTAAAATATAAGTAATAACCTGAAGAAAAAGGAAGACCTCATCTGAGTGTTTCAATGGCTTTTCTTCAAGTATCTTCCATGAAGGAAAATAAGCCTGTTGGGGTCACTGTGAGAGACTGAAATGTTATGGTTAATGACTTAAACATTGTTAAGAAGGACTTTTCCCCATTATGGCAAAACTGTTTGAAGAAGCTGTGATCATCGAAGCCCACCCCTCCCTGAATATGTCTCCTGGCTGGAACTTTGGACTGTGAGTTAAGCCACCTAAGGGAACTCAAGACAAGACAAATTTAACACTATTTTCCAATTATCTCAGGTCTGGGAAGAAATAAACTAGGCTTAGGGAGAAGACTGTATCCACAAAGAAAGCCAAGTACAGCAAGTGTCCTGAAAATCAGCTCTGGCTGAGATCGGGGTGGAGGAGAAGAGTTTTTGGTAACTCCCTACATAGAGGGAGTTAATTCTAGCTCACATGTGCACCCCACCCCACCCCAGGGAGGCCACATACACATAGGACATTCACCTGAGAAGGTGCCATAAACCATCAAAGACCCCCGCATCTCCCCCGAGACTCGCTGCTGGGACGTTAGATGACTGCACATGATGCAAAGCAACGCACCAGATCCAAAGTCTGTTACAAGACGTAGTGTGAGACTTTTCCTCCCACCCCTCAGGAGATGGACCTGGGCAGTCCCATATGGCCTAAACTTATATTAATCCATTGAACTCTGTGTTTTGTGGGACTCTTACCATCAGGAGAACCAGAACAAAACAATGAACAGGACACTATGAAGATCCACAGATCCATATTTTTTACTTAATCTGTTTCTGTCACTCTCTTTCTCTGCCCCCCACCACCTTTTTTACTTTTTCCTTCTATCTCTCTCTGAACTTCACATTTTCTGTTAAACATAATCCATACGAGACTTTGCCATATGGTCTTGTGTGCACCTCAATTCAGCCTGAGGCCTCTCTCTGATTATTTTAATAGCCAGATCTTAACAGTCACTTATTTCCAGAATAAAAAATTAAGCTAGTTTGTGTTCTCAGAAAGCAAGACTCCCTATAAAAATGTGCATTAGTCTGCTTTTTTTCTAGCAGTCAGGTGGCAATTTCAATGAGGTGGTGTGAGCTAGATGGTAATTTCATTATTGAAATAAAAGTATTGGACTGCTCTCAGGTAAAGGAAAGAGGAGAGAAAAGCAAAGGAAGAAAAGAATGGATGTTCCCTGTCTTCTTGGGATATGCTTTTACATGTGTGACTCTGCCCTCTAAAACCCTACACCATTAAAAGTGTTGGTGTCCTCTGCCTAGTAGTGATCTGGTTCAGGTCTCTGAGCCAAAAAATAGCTCCAAATTCTGACCAATCCCTGTAGCAACAAGCTTACTATAAAGCCAAACAAACCTCAGTAGCAGCAAATAAAAAGGAGGAAAGAGAAACAGGACTGTTGTGTCTGGTGGCAGTCAGCTGCTGGATCAGCTAATATGACAAGAGAATTATTTTTACTAGAGCAGGTTGAATTCAATGTTCAAATACTGTGCATATAACTTTGGCTTTTTTAAATAATTTAATCACAAAATATAAAAAGTTATCAATATAATAGTTTTTCAAAAGGAAGAGAAATATGTTGCAAATTTAATCTACATAGTAGACATGTAGGTGGCATAGGCTGCTAATATTTAAAAAAAAGAGAACTGTGAAAATGTAACCCAAATATATTGGTTATATATGATGCCATTACACCTGTACAAGAAGAGTTGGTACACGATTATGTTCACATCCATGACACTAGCAAAAAGACAAAACTTATTAAGTGCAAAATTCCATTAAATTATATGGAAATGTTAATAAAAGAATTGCATGGAAGTTCAGTAAATTACGGTATGAAAATAGAAGTATAGAACTAGAGTTAATATATATGCAATTTACAAAGGATAATTAAATTGTTCTTATATGTTGCAAGCATGTGGCAAATTTTTGCTTTTATGAGGTTACATTGATGAATAAAGAATTTCATCTGTATATGTATATACAGATAAACTTGCAAAGGATTTGCTGGCATATGCAACTCTAGAGAAATCAGGTCACTTTCTAATTAACAGAAAATCTTCCATTTGACTTGATCCTCCATAATTTTTTATGCTGCCCTATGCTCACCTTTGCATTTAGGTCTTCCTAATCCTTGACTATTTATTTGAGAACTATTCAAGAAAGCATGAGTTACCTTCAAGGAACACAGTCTGAGAATGGAAAGCAGCAGTAAGCAGCAGTGTTCTTTCAGACCTGAACCTTGTCTCATCCATTGTTTGCCTTCTCAGTATTGCACACCCTGAAGTCTTAAAATGCAAGTTCATTCATGGGAACAGCCTCACAGCATCTTTTTGCAGCACCCAACCAAACTACGGTCATCTCAAAAAAGTTACTGAAACAACAATTTATTCAAGGCAGGCAGACATATATGTCTCATTCTATGCTATGGTGAAAAATAAAGGCTATAAAGGTCCTCACGTTTCCTTCCACTCCCAAATTGTAACTAGAATGGCAGCTAGAGATAAAGATTAGAGTTTTTTAAAACACTCAGTTATATGACACATTTTCTTTCTTAGTTACTGCCCTATACTACTAAATACAATTATGCACAATAAGTGGCTTAAGACGGTGTTAGAGGGTCACAGTAGATCTGCAACACTGACATTAGTCATTTCGAGTTTGTACGAAAGCTTCAACATTAAGTATCTATTCTCATATCCTTCTATTTCAACAGCCAGAAGAATCAATATTTAAGTACAGGGTATCTGTTCCTGCAATGTACAATTTCCATTTCTTGAGGGATGCACAAAATGTTAGAATTAATCTTGTGTTTGTGGAATTATTTTTGTAATAAGTAGGTTAATGTCATTTCTGCTCCATATAAAGGGTCTATGTTCGTATAATTTTGCAAGCAGGTTAGTGGTTTACATGTTTCTTGAGAAAAATGAGGCAAATAATAGGATGAAAACAACACCCATTGTTTTTCAGCTATATTTAAATGCTAAAATAGGTAATAGATCTCACTTTACCGAACAGAGGTAGTTTATTTTGGAGTCCTTACCTGAGCAATAAAATAAGTATTCAAGAAACAGGACTACTTGTCTTCTGTGCATGGCTCAGCTATTTTAATGCCAAAACGACTAGACATCGGAGCATTGTTTTGATCCCTTTTTTGAAAGTTGTGAAAAGAAACAAGTATGGCAGCCTGCTTTCTAAAAGTAAACAATAAAACATAAATACTAGTCTTTTTTTATGAACACGAAAGCTATTTTCTGAAAATACATTACGCCATGTAGGTTAAAATGAATTCTACTTTTTCAAGAAGTGTATATATATGCACTTATGTAAAAATAAAAAAGGGAAATTAAGAAACATTATCAGCAAATTGATAGTTCCCAGATAGTCCCTAATTATTTTTAAAAGAAAATTTTAAAAAACCATCCAAAACCCTAAAAAAACTTTAAGTGTTTTTTTATCCATATTTACCTTTTATGAACTTCACTTTAGGGTTAACAGTTGAAATTAACACGTGGTACAGCTTCCAATCACAAAACACTTCTAGAATAAAAACACATTTGAAGTAATAGAGTATTTTTAAAAGGCACATTATAAACAAGAGTTCCTTGTATGGTATGAAATCTTTATACACTTTACCAGAATTTTCTGGAATTAGTATTTTTTCATATCTGTTACACAGAAAGTCTGAGCAATGCTGCTGGCAGTAGAGGAAATGAAATTTCTTGAACAGATATGCATTCAAACAACCAGTAATTCGGTATTCTAGTAACTCTGTACCTATCAGGCTCTTCTGATCACACTGTAGCAGGAATGGCCAACACTGTCCATCTTTCCGTTCTCCATACTCATTATCTGACAGTGTCACAGAGGTAATAGTCTCTCATCTTGCAATTGCCTAGGGCAAAAGTTCAGCTCATTGAAATGCACCCATCACCTACGGAAGTTGCAGAGTTCTTGAGATTTCAAGGCTTCAAGTCAGCCAAAAAGAGAGAGAAAAATCTGCGGGAGAAACTGTAAGTCTTCTACAGCAGAAGTGCAATGAGTCTGTTAGACTGTGTGTCTTGGTCTGGTGACACACGCAAGTTTCCACATACTTATCACAGGTGAGGTGCTGCCATATAAATGAGCAATGGATCTGAACAATTTTCTACTCAGGGCCTGAAATGTTCTCAGGCAAGAGAGAAAAGATGTAAATTTATTTTTAAATTTATGCATATGAACATTCACAAATGCTATTATCTAAAAAGAGAAACTCAACATCAAGATTTTCTATTATTTCATTGACTTAGGTGATTCAAGATGATTGTCACAATTCTTTTCTTGGTGAGACAGAGCTCTGTCAGGTCATCATACTCTCCACTACAAAGAGGGACTAACTAGAATGGTACAATCTTCTTATTTTCCCTCAGGCAAATTACATTGGCTCACTTACCACCAGGAGGCCATTGAGTGTCTTCACCAGGAATTATTGCTTCAGCAAAGAAGTTCTTAAGCTACTGCAAGAGGTGAATGCAGTTTCTATGAAGCAGCATCACAAAACTAGGGCTTTTTTTTCAGATGATCTTGGGTGCTTATCTCTGGAATCAAGACTTTTAGACACCAGGATCTCTTTCTCCCTGCATTGTGAATTCCATTCTGAAAAATATGCAATACATCTTTCCTTCTGGTACCTTGTCCAATTTTCGTATCTGTCTGAGAAGTGTAGAGACAAAGACAGAATAAAAATACAGAAAATCAGAAGAATTAGAGAACTTTAGTTTAGGGTCTGTTTAAATTTAGGGACAGATATTGGTAGACTCCTCCTCAACAGCAACTGAAGTCATGCCCCAAAAACTGAGATGAAGAAATGCAGATCTATCTCTTTTGATAGCACACTTCTGAGGAAAATGCTGTAGATGTTATCACCTGAGAAAACAGTTCAATAAAATACGAGATTTTTCTAAATAAACCTGCAGGTGAAGCAATCTGTGTCAGAAGTTATTCCTTTTGTAAAGATTCTTTTTTGTGTATTGATTTAAGTTAAACCCGAAACTCAGTCATGACGTTGAACAGAAATCTATTGATAGTTCAGCAGGCTGAGAAAATTATGCGAATCCTGTAGCTGCAGCAAAGTCATTAGATCTGAAAACGCAACAGATTCTAGTAAGCATCAATATGGACAGGATTTTAAATGAATATTGTAAGAATTCAAGTTTCCCAAATTATTCATACTATATAATTTATTCTATTACTTTATATTTTAATGCATTTTTGTAGAAGGCATATATAAGTGGGTTTGCTGCACTAGAGCTGAAATTTCTTGTAGGGATTATAATTTTAAAAATGGGTTCTAAACTAACAATTGCTTTTTACTACAAATTGTCACATTTATTTTAAAGGATTATTCACCAAATAAAGAATAAGTACATATTTTACAAGACAAATGGTGCATTTGAGTTTTTGGTGTGTAGCGGCAATAGAAAATGTTTATGGAGCAAAAACCAGGACTGCCTTTAAAGAGAAGAGCAAGAGCTAAACATACAATCAAAAAACCAGTGTGGAATGGTGAATGTGCAACCTGAGAACAGCCTATCAACTCAAGTATAGGCTATACAGAGCAACATACTTCTAGTAACACAGGTTTTGTTTTAGTATTATCATTCTAAATCTAATTTAATCATTCTACAACTGACCAACATCAAGGAGACTTGCTCAAGATCAAGCTGCTTCACCTCTAATATTGTTGGTAGCTGCTGAACTAAAGGCAGCAGAGGAAATTCCTGCAAACTATGTTCTGTGTAGTATAGCTGATTGCAACAAAGAAAATGATAATATTGCAGTAGTAACCCTTTGCAAAAAAGAAATGCAACCAGTATTTTTTGCTTAAAAGATAATTGTTGCTCGGCCGCCCAGAGGCCTGGCAGGTGACTTGCTTTGGTGTTCCTGGCCGGTGAGGCGAAAGCAAGGTTGTGGCTCCTGCAGGAGCTTGCTGCCCTTGGCTCCTTGGGGAGCAGGGATGTTGCTAAGCAACTGGCAGAGGTGAAGAAGGAGAGAAGGACCTCTCCTGTTGCAACAGTTTCAGCTTCACTAATCCAAAAGGAGCAACAAGAAAGAGGCGAGGCGGGGACCCAAACAGCAGTTTTTAAACGGGGGAAACTCAGGGGTGGATCCAGAGGGTAGACCAATGGGAAAATGACGAGCATTGACAGGGAACCAATAACAACAGACAAAGGGAGGGACAAACAGGGAACAACCAATGGAGTGTCGAACAGTACAGAACTTTCCAGAACATAATTGCATATTCAACAAAGAAAATGAATAAACATGAACTGGCTAACCAATAAGGAACTTAGAACCAAGGAAACTTCCAGACCCGGGGGAGGAGATGGGCTCAGGGTGACACCCAAGGGGCGGTGTCCCTAGACAGGGGTACCGCCTTCGGGACCGCCCCCGGGGCTGCGCACAGACCCGCCCCCGGAGCCACTGTTGTGGGCGGGAAAATCCACCCACCTGATGTCATTGGGCCCCGGAGCGGGCTGGGCCGCCGCAAGGGGTAATGGAAAAGAAATGAAGTGGAATACTGTCACTACCTACATATGAAGACATATGTATAAAGTGTCAACCTTTCCTGATGAAATGCATATATTTCCCAATGAAATGTATATATTTCTATTTTAATATGATATTTTTAACAATACATTGATTTTGGTAACACAGAAATGTAAGCAGATGTAAACAATAAAAAAAAAACTCTATGAACTGAGTCGAGGTAACCCACAAACCACAGAAAAGTTAGTGCCAGTATCAACAATAACTAGTCTTAGATTCATCAGGTGATTCATGCCAGATTATTCTGTGTTTCCACTATCATTTTAAAGGATGTGGACTGATAATTGGATCATATCTACAGTCAGGCATATTGCCTTCATTGAATTTTCACATATGCTAAGTTATGTTCACACTGGCACTACAGAAAAGTGAGGGTTAAAAAAGGAGGAAAAAAATGTTTGCGAAATGTAAGAAGTTAAAAAAAACCAAAAGAAAATATCTAACAACTCTGTTACAGAAACTGAGAAGCTAAAAGCAATGTGTTGGAAAAAAAAGAAATAATCTGATATAAGCCAACATATGGCAGAAATCAGTGAAACCTCTGCCAGATAGGAAAACATGTTTAAGCCACAGGTTATCAAATAAATGCAGATACAGCTAAATCAAACACCAGAGGAAAACAAGAGTGTGACCAAGGCAAAGAAAGTTTAGCCTGCATACAAAGAAAGACAAAAGCTATGAAATGAAATGAAATGAAATGATCCTCCTTTCACTCAGACTTGAATGTTCTGTGTCTTGAAGGTATATATCAAAAGCCCATACAGTCAAGAATGGAACCACATGATACCACGCAGAGATAATTTTATTTATTTATTTTGATTTCACGTATTAAAAAAGAGGAAAGGGGAAGGAAAACTGAGGTCCCAGGTTGTAAGTTGCCTCTGGCAATTTTTGAAATATGGTATACCTTAAAATTAGGAAAATTATAAATTTGAAGCAAACGTGAAAAAACTTAGACCTTTGACAAAATAGTATGAATAATTAATTTCCCTTCCTTCTTGTTTCAGGTTCACCTCCCCACCCATCTCTATACCAAACAAATTCATGTTATTTTTGTATTATGAAAATGATATTGAGTCTTGTTTCTTGAGGAACAGAAAGTCAGCAAATTCTCTGCAGTCCTTTAAATGTGAAGTGGCTTTGGTTATCATTGCAGGAAAGGATAGTGGTCATTCAAATAGGCACCTCTCAGGCTATTTAGATTTGCTTTCTTCTGGAAAACACCTGATATTCTAGCTGGAAGACAGAGAGCAATGAAAATCATAGAGTATTAACAGCGTGTACTCATGGCAGGAAACTGCACTTGGGAAGTTGGCTGTTAATTTTCTTCTAGTCTCAGCTTTCAGATGGGCCTCAGAAAATGTGTGACATATTCCAGGCACTCCCAGTCTTATTCTCCACAGAGACTTGCCTTATGCAGTAAGTCATGTTCATTTCTCGGACAAAACAATTTTATAGAAGAGAACCTTCTTTACATATCTCCTCCTATCGTGTCTTAACAGATGGAGCAACCAGAGTTCCAAACATTAATATGGAAAGACATAGGTGTATATGATCCATGGTTGTATTCGAGACTCTCTTTTAATGCTCCTAGAAGTGTTACCCACTATAAAAGCTGGGAGTTTTGTTGCTAAAGTTTAGAAATAAATGCACCTAGAATCTAGTCTCTGTTTGTACTATATTGTCCAAGATAATGGTTTTCCACTTTCAATAGATGCTACATCTCTGTCTCTCTGGCACACTTTTCACTCTTCATTCAAACTGAAAAAACATAAAAGACTGCACATAATGCAAAAGTTTCTAAACATAAAAATTAGCTTATTTCTCATTGTGAAACTCAAACTATTTCTGTTCTCAAAATGACAAGAAAGTAAAGCAAAGAAATTAAACCTGACAGAAGCACACATCTCTCAAGAAATGCTAAGCTATATATCTCATTTCCAGATTTCATTGGGCTGCAATTTTTCACAGGAATGAGTAGTAAAATGTAGGTTATCCCTACAGCTTTGGGGAAACATTTGATGGATAATCAAACTCTAGCAAACACACTCCTTCAAGCTGATGAGTGAACTAAAGTTTGCCCACTGGGGATATTTGATAAAGTGTAAATGAATACTACTGCATTGAGCCACCAACCCTCCAGAGGAAATAGGGTTTGAGCATCAGAGAAATGGAAAAGATGTTAAGAGGGGTGGAGAGTAGGCCTAGTCCCAAAGGATGACTTTGATTTTAAAAGTGTGTGATTGTGAAAGTCACTATCGCCTTTAATTACTCAATTAATTAAAAACACAATCAAAAGTTACAAAGTGGTTGTTCTTTTTCTAAGGGGAGTTTACTCAACAGGCAATTTCCCAATGTGCTCGCAACCTATGTGTGTTCAAAGTCTATGTATGCTTACTCTCCTTGCAAATACAGCCAGACCATTTTGAAATCTATCACTTCCACAATCTGTTAGTATTGTCTTAAACAATTTTCTGCTTAGGGCCACATCAGTAAGAATTTCCAGACCCAAATGTATAAATTTGATATGGATTACTATTGCCATGTGTAGAGTTAAATGTCTGAAAGCTAACAATCAATTAAAATATACCGGAACTATGGAACCATGGAACTATGTCTGAAATACTTAAAAGAATAGTTGAGTGCCAAAAGCATTCAAAAAATGTTTTTCAAGGGGTTCCCACTGCACAGGAATCATCCTTCCCTGATAAAAAGAATAAATAATTAATGTATTTCAAGCTTAATCTTTGTATTTTGAAGATTGGTTTATGAAAACAAGATGCTTTCAATTCTGAAATAAAATCACTAACCTGCATAGTTAAAATCTATGCTTGAAAGTTTTTTGAGTACGTTAAATAATTTTAGTGATAATATGCACTTCAGTGGTGAAGAATATATTGAGATGATTACAACATTTTTGTATCTAACTACAAAAAATATATTATTTGCCATTGGAATTAACTTCATGACAATAGAGTCTCCAGTTCCAAAACTGAATATGCAGAAAGCATTCTTGTAAGTGTTTCAGGAAAAGGAATTCTTTTTCTATCAAATTATATGATGTTTCTTGTTCAATTGTGCCGGTTTGGCCAAAATCTAGCAATATATCCTCTGAAAGAAAAAACCAGGTTACAACCACCCTTCCCCCCACCAGGTTCGGGAAAAAAAAGACATTTTCCTTGAAGGAAAGTGAAAGAGCTAAAAACTATTTATTTAACAAACACACCAGAAAAGAATAATAATGCTAAATAATGAGATCTCTCGCTGAAGAGAGAAACCTGGGAAGATTTCAGAGTCTTTCTGCAGGTGTGGTCTCTCTCCTTCTCAGAGCTGGGTTGGTGAGGGCCCACCCCCTCGGGCCTCGGGGAAGATTCTCCCGATGTGTTCTGATGTTGTTGAAGCAGTCCAGAAGAGAAGAAGGGAAAAAGAAAAAAAAAACCAAAGTCCCAGAAAACAAAGTTCAGCTTTCCGTCTCACGCCAGAGAGGAAAAAACTCCAAAAAACTGGCCGAAGAAGCAAGCAGGATGCTCCCCCCGTGCTACCGCAGCCAGAGCACGCAGAGGAGTGTAATCTCCGTGTCCTTGAGACACTGCTTTGAAAAGTTTGCTTGGTCCTTTTTTTTTTTCCCTCTCAAGTTCAGTTTAAAGGCACAGAAAAGGCACAAAATTAACTGTTTTGGCATAAAGCCGTGATAGGGGATATACATGATGGAGTCACCCGAAGACATCAATATAAGACATTAATAAAATGAAAGATGCACTTAATAAATCACTCTTTTGCAAGTGGCAGCATTATCATAACTATTGCATTTTCAAGTAAACTGTGCATATATCATCAGCCAGGATGAGAGTCAGAACAAGACATTTATGTAAACTGTAGATATTGGAAGTGTGTTCTAACATCAAATTTTATTGTGGAACTTACATTCTCCTGTTATTGAAATGTTACTTGTGTACATACACTTTTTGATAGATGACATAATCATGGCCTACAGTTTTTGAGTATTTTCCAAATTATTACAAACCATTATGAATTAGTTTTCCCCAAAACTATGGCTACAACTAAAACTATAAGAACAGGAAAAAAGTAGTCTCTAAATTTTCCAGTCCTTCTAAAGTAAAGTTTGTTCCTTTTTCCGTAGATCTCATTTCACTCCTGGGTACCTATTAAACTCCTTCTCAAGTAAACACATTCTATTTTTACATCTATAAGTCCTAAACAGAGTTGATCCTCATCTCTTCTCTTTGAACTCTGGTTCTTGACTGTCTTTTCAGCTTGAAAAATATGTAACACTCTTGCTCATGCACAGCAACGTGGCCTAATAAACTCAGTGGAGAGTTCTATCAATTAATATAGAGAAAGAGAAGGACCGTCCTTATTTATATAAAGAGTTTTTTTCCACGGCAACTTCAGTTTTAAAATGGAATGCACAATTTTTTCACTCATCTTTCTAATATTTGCAAAAGTATTTCACAATATGAGAGAAAGGAGACAGACATGACACTGAGGATACAATCTGCAAATTATACTTAAATGAAAAAAAATTCTTAAGTTTGGATCAGATTTGGATCAAATTTCATTTTCAAAGAAAAAGCATAGATATCCAGGAAATGTTACATGAGACACTTCAGTAAGTTTTGAAGCAGCTTAACCTATTTTTAATTGAGAAAAGTATATAAATATTAAGTATTTATGAATATATGACAAGTATTAGGTATTTGAAGATTAGTTTTTTGTGTTGACTGATTGTTCTCATACAATTAAACCAGATGGATAAAAGCTTACAAGTCTCTCTCTTCACAATTTTTATGGTTTTATAGCATTCTGTCTGTATTTATGTCTCATGACTTATTGAGAGAGATTGTATAGTAATTGTGAAAAACTAGACAAAGATTTATAGTGATAAGAAGTTTGTGGAGAAAAGTTATCAGCGTAAGAACAGAGGAATTATATTCACAATACCATAAGAGGAGACAAGATAAGTATGGCTGTAGTTACAGGTACAGAGGTTTGCTATCTGATCTTCCACAATGGTGGCACCTTTCACCTACTATCTTCGTGCACTCATTCTGCCCTTCAGTCTTCTCCTTTACTTCTTACCCGTTTGTTTCTTCTTAAATAAATTTTCCTTGATTCTCTTCCTTTTAAAAAAATATTAATCCTTGACTTCACAAGTCCCTTTCACTGAAATTTAGCCTCTTTTGTAGAGCTTACCAATGATGTCGTCTTAGGTAAATCTCCAAGCCAGCACCTTATCACCTATTTCAGAACCACCTATAATTCACTGAGGAGTTTGTTTCTTTTTATAGAAGGTGGAGCTTTCTAAATTTGAGGGAAAAGTAATTCAGCCATGTTTCCCCCTTGACTTCCCAGTTTCTCTTTTCCATAGGGCTTATCAGAAATTTTGCCCAAGTTTAGGAAAAAAAGTGGAATGTTAAGAGTGTGACACGGTATCTTTCAGGCATCTATGATTTATGCCAGAGTCCCTCACATATTTTTGACCAGAGACACTCACAGATATGATACATCCGTGGGTCTTCAAACAAATTACAAGAGGGTGGAAAAGGTAACAGCCCAATGCTCATGAAATACTCCCTAAGTCTAAAGTAAAATTCAGTCACTAGAATGTGTTTGAAACACAGAGAAATGCTGGGGTATTCACTTGAATATGGTATACAAAATAAATTGAAATTAAAATTCCAATAAATTAAACTATTTAAAGATGACTGACATACCAGGGGAAATTCATTTTGAATCACTTTAATGACAAAGCTGTTCACAGCTGGCAAATCTATCTTATACATCTGTATTCTTAGAGATTAGATAATTGATCGGACAGTTTTTTTTTTTTGTTTTTTGGTTTTTTTGGTTTTTTCTTTTTTTTTAGGTTTTCAGGTAATATGTAAAAACAAGAAAGCAAAGTAGGGAGGGAGGCAGAAAATATACTTGAGCTTTCCTTTACTGGCACTCCAGTTAATTGATTTTCTTAGCAAACTCTGGCTAACTATCTAATAGCCAGAGTAAGTTTTCTGGCTTAACCATCCTCATCTGGAAAACGAAATGAAATTTTCTTTTTATTTGAAGCTGGCTTACACAGTTTTGTGGGGGATAAAATTTTGATACTTAAAATACATATTTTGTCAAGTAAGTACTTTAAAGTTTCTTTAAGCCAAATTGAATTACTTATGCCAAAAGATATCTGAGTGGTTTAATGATTCCAGAAGTTCAGGAAACATTTTTCTTTTAATGCTGAAAGCTGTTATAGACTCTTCTGAAAACTGGGGCTCCTCAAAGTTTTAAAGCTTGTATCTGAAACTGTGTAATCCTAAAATCCTGAGGTAACACAAACATAAATTGTTCCCAGGAAAGAATTACCAGCTTAAACAGAAGAATTTCTTTCAAATGAACACAGATTGGAAAGCATTCAGACATATTCCAGTGAATCAGAATGAAGAAAACAATTTCTTCATAAGCAAAGAGTGGGGATTTTTATCATTCAATTTCTTCTGCAGGTGTGATCCCTTAAAACAAACAAACAAACACAAAAGTGTTCTTTCAAGACTGTAGTTTGTTTTATTCCGTATTGTATTATTTTAACTGCCTCTGCTAAGAAAGGTGAGGAGGCAGCTGTGTTTTGACCAGGATGCCCAGATAGATGGCTTTGACAGCTTTCTGCAATGGAAAATTTTCTTGGGCGGGATTTTAGTGGCTGTTCCTGTGAATAGATTGGGTCAAGGAGATCCAGACTGAGACTAACAGAGGTATCACACAAATGGCAAAAGGAAATTAATAGTAGACTAAGGTAAATGACTGGGTACATAATAAATCTGAATCCTAAGATTCATCATATTGAAAAGGAGAAAGAGAAATCCAGGAAAAGGAGAGGACATGTGAGGTATATAAATCAAGAAGATTGCTGCTACTAAAACCAGTAGATTAACCTCAAGTTTCAAATATTGAAAAATTGGTACGTATATTGAAAATGAAAGGAAGATTGTGCAAGACAAGAGGCCATATAATGAAGGGGTTTACAGGCTCATCAGAGACATAAATCAGAGAAGACTGTAAGACCATTAAGGAAGGAAAAGACCTTTGTAACAAAGAATGTGTGCAGTCCTTAGAAATAGTGATGTATTTGTTTCAGTTTGAGCCAAAGAGAGGGAGTAACAGATATAAAGTAATGCAGCACCTGCATGATCTGGTCCTACCCCTTCTGCACATTCTTGGTTTCAGCACCAGGATAGTTACAGTGACTGTAGATAAACGTCCAATATTTAAAATCTTGCTGTTAATACTGTACTTCTGCTAGCCTCCAAGCTAATTACACTAAAAATTCATTTATACATGTTGCATCACACTCTCTGGCATTATAGTTCTACCTATAGAAAACAATCTATGATTCCTGTGTGCTAATCTTTACTTCAGCAGATTTAAGCTCAGGTTCCAAAGGACCTCCGAAATTTAGGGAAGGGATCTTGTACACCTTACCTTGCAAATGGAAAAGATACATTTGAAGTTGAATAATTTTCAGAATGCTCTTGGTTATAGTAAGTAATGATATATAGTCTACACGAATGACTCTAATGAGTAGAATATATTCATTTACATAATTTAATAACTTTTATAAACTCGTCATCCTTACCTTTGGGATAATAACCCAAATTGGTGAACGATTTCTGTGTTTCAGAAAGGGTGCAGTAGTAGCTCACAATTTCTCCTTTTCAGAATGTAGACTGGAGTAGAAGTCAGTGAATATTTGAAATGAACTACAATGTTTGGGCCAGTACAAAGGAAAACATTTTTTTAAAACATATATTTTGACAATAAGAATTTGCTTTAAAAACAAACTTTTGGCTAATGCAAAATGTACTAGCATGTGCAGAAGTACTATTTCCAGCTGAAATAAACAATCTGAATATTAAATTGGAGTCAGATGCCAAGTTATTTTCAGTGGTTTTGGTCTTTTAAGGTGAATTTTGTCTTCTTAAATTAAATTCAATTCAATTTTTAAAAAGCCTTTCCATCACTCTAAGTAGATTTACTGTAGGTCAGTGTGTTCTCGCTGAGAACCTAGCATACAAATCACAAAAAATAAACAAGTAGGGTTAAAAAAAGTAAGCAATTGCTTTAAGATCTTCCTTGAATCACAGTGGGAAGAACATGATTCAAAAACCAATATGAAAATAGAGATCACTAATATATAGCCATTTTTAAAATAAAGTCCATAAGAAAAAATATTGAGACAGAACTAAAATTTCTCCAGCCTATTGCATACACAATTACTATCTGGCAAAAACATTGGGACACATTGTTTTATTTAGAAGTCAAGTCCTGATGCATACAGTCAGATCCCAGTACATAGGCTCAACAAATGACTTAATTTTATATGACCACTGTTTTGTCTTTTGTCTCACAAAAGAATGCTGTATAAAAGAATGGTAAAAGTTTTGGTGGTTTAAGCCATGTCCGCAACAGCAGCACTGCATAATATATACAATTTGCAAGTGTACAAGGAAAGTGCTGTTAGTGTGGATATTGCCCTAGTAGTGTTGGATGTTGTTCTTAAGTATGTAAATCGAAAACTAGTGTAGTATTCTCCTGCAATAGAACAGGTATCAGGAAATGGTTTTAAAGACTTAAACACTTAAACTGAAATGCAGCTAGCATCATGAAGCTCTTGCAGTGCTCTCTGTGGCTGATCACCACTATCAGAAGTTATAGAAATGCACCTTGTGGGCAGACTCTTATAATTCACAACTGTTTCTTGTTTATGTTCCATTAAACTGGACTGTCTGGATTGTTGAATATATCTTACACAGAAAAAATAAATAAAATTGGAGATCTAAAGTAAGTAATGTCTCAACACTGTACCCATGAAATAATATAGCTGTTGCCAAGATATATATGGTTTCTCTCTGTCGTTCACCTTGCAGTAACTAACTAGACTGTAAAACAACTCTTTCATTAATGCTGGCCAGGACACAGGCTTACCTCATTAGTTCAGATTTGTTAACCTATTTGTCATAACACTTCAACACTCAAACTGGACCCCTGCCCTCATTCTGTTCCTCACATTTCCATTCCCAAGGTACAGATATTCTACGTTTTTATAATTCATACTATTGGTATAAGAAAGCAGTGTCATCACTTCAGTATGTTACAATCTGTTGTGGAATACAATGTGATAATGAGGAACAGTGAATAAGAAAATTATTAACTCGTTGTTAATCATTTTATAGAGTCAAGTTGACCCAGTTTATGGTTTCTCTCCAGAGACGCTGAGATTTCATAAACACACACAACCAATCCTATGCTGGGAATTGGAAACTAAAACAGTAACAAGAAACCTTAACTTGAAGTAACACCAGAGAAAATTGCATAATCTTGGTCAGTATGTTAGTCTGTCACCTGCTCCATTATGTCTTTGTAATGCTATGTTTACATGTTTTAGAGGAATAAACTGCAAAGAAACTTTACGTTTTAGGAGGGTGCTGTANCCACAGCCTGTAACTCAATTCTATCTTATCTCTTCCCACAACGTATTACTTTTAAAACACGTCTGTGTATCACATTTAGCAGACTATATATTCAGGCTTATCTGTGTTCTTCCTGTTCTGAGCTGTCTTCCCGTTTTTCCCACAATGGACAGCAGTAGGCATTGTTTCTACTATCCATAGTTACACACAAGTATATTAATAGTTCATTATTCTCCTGTATCACACTTATTATTTTGTTGCAAATTTCAGGGCAGTATTCACATCAGGATGGTGTTTCCTGGAATTACTTGTGTGTCTTTTTTTTTTTTTTTTTGGTGCAAAACAGTAGCAACCCATGACACTTGTAACAAGAAAAAAGCNTCCCGCCAGGGTCTGGTGAAGACAAGCCTCTCTGTGCTGCCATGTGCTCCTCTGTGCTGCCATGTGCTCCACTGTGCTGCCATGTGCTCCTTTGTGCTGCCATGTGCTTCTCTGTGCTGCCATGTGCTCCTTTCTGCTGCCGTGTGCTCCTTTGTGCTGCCATGTGCTCCTCTGTGCTGCCGTGTGCTCCTTTGTGCTGCCATGTGCTCCTTTCTGCTGCCGTGTGCTCCTTTCTGCTGCCGTGTGCTCCTTTGTGCCACCATGTGCTCCTCTGTGCTGCCGTCTGCTTCTCTGTGCTGCCGTGTGCTCCTTTGTGCCGCCGTGTGCTCCTCTGTGTCGCCATGTGCCTCTGCAGGCGTATCCCACAGCCTGTAACTCAATTCTATCTTATCTCTTCCCACAACGTATTACTTTTAAAACACGTCTGTGTATCACATTTAGCAGACTATATATTCAGGCTTATCTGTGTTCTTCCTGTTCTGAGCTGTCTTCCCGTTTTTCCCACAATGGACAGCAGTAGGCATTGTTTCTACTATCCATAGTTACACACAAGTATATTAATAGTTCATTATTCTCCTGTATCACACTTATTATTTTGTTGCAAATTTCAGGGCAGTATTCACATCAGGATGGTGTTTCCTGGAATTACTTGTGTGTCTTTTTTTTTTTTTTCTGGTGCAAAACAGTAGCAACCCATGACACTTGTAACAAGAAAAATGCCTTTAGGATGGAGGTGACTAACTACACTGTGAAGTCTCAGACTGTGCTGTCTTTAAAGAACTTAGCTGGAAAGTTCTAAATTCCTGAGGTGAAATTCTCTGCCTGAGGGTGATAACAAGTATTGTTTTGCAAGGGTTAAATTGCACCAGGTAAAGCTGCAATTATTTGTAATGCTTTCTTCTCACCAAATTTGAGAAGGCTTTCCAAGCGCATATAATTTACAGGTTACCGGATTCTAAGTTATTATGTGATTATCTTAATCTTTTTATTAGATATAGGGGCTAAAGTAAGTGGGCTCAATTACCTAACATGGTTACCATGTGAAAAGAATTAATTATAAATTATTAATAGAATTAATAGTATTAATTATTAATACATTAATGCATAGTAAAGGATTCCATAGCATTGTAAAATGTTGAAGCTGATTGCATATGAGTCTGCATATCTGTTTACTGTGTTATGGTGTGAGATGAGATTGCCATGTATTCTTTGGTAATGTGATCTGAAATAGACTTTGGGGGATTATTACCTAACATGGTTACCATGTGAAAAGAATTAATTATAAATTATTAATAGAATTAATAGTATTAATTATTAATACATTAATGCATAGTAAAGGATTCCATAGCATTGTAAAATGTTGAAGCTGATTGCATATGAGTCTGCATATCTGTTTACTGTNTTATATATATATATATATACATATATGTAAATATATATATATAATGTGTATCAAAATCAATTTATTTCTGTTTAGAAATGTGTGTCAGACCAGGGAATGTGGTACTAAGGTAAATAACTGTGGCAGTAACATAAAATAGTGAGAATTTTACAGGCTGACTGAGAACCTCAGCCATCATTCGTAAACATCAGATTAGTA